>JAXQQM020086845.1:0-303910 GCA_034641835.2 Pinus albicaulis
GTTTGAACTGGAATATTTTCACCTATAACCTTTAAGCATGAAACATGGAAAACTGGGTGCACTCAAGAAGATACCAGAAGCTCCAATTTGTATGCCATAGTACCAATATTTTGCAACACCTTGTAAGGACCATAGTACTTTGGTGATAATTTTTCATCCTTCTTAGCTTGCTCGAGGAACATTTTTTTGTTATGGTTGTAGCTATAAAAATAGCCAATCACCTACATCAAAAAATATTTCACTTGATTTTGATCTTCCTGTTGTTTCATTCGATTCTGCTCCAAAGTGAGGTTATCCTTTAAGAATTGGAGAACTTGTTGTTGATGCTCGATGTGATATTCTACTGCTTGACCCTTAGAATTTTCTCTTAAAGATAATGTGATGGAAGGTGGATGATATCCATAAAGTGCCATAAATGGGGTCATTTTTGCTGTAGTATGGAAGGATGTGTTATACCAACATTCAGCCAGAGGTAACCACTTGACCCATTGTCAAGGAAATGAAGATATCCTTCCAAAAATTTAATCACTGTCTCATTTTTCCCATCAAATTGAGGATGATAAGATGAGCTATGAGTTAATTGAGTACCCAAACAAGAAAAAATTTCGTCTAAAATTTTCCAGTAAAAATGGGATCCGTGTTGGTTACAATAATATTTGGGTTTTCATGTAGCTTTTGAATTGTTTCCATAAATGCAGTATTAATTGTGCTAGCTTTAAATGGATGAGTTAATGCACAAAAGTGTGCATACTTGGTAATTCTATCAACTATCACCATGATGACACTCTTTCATCTGGACTTAGGTAAACCTGTGATAAAATCCATTGAAACCTCCTCCCAATGTTGAATTGGAATGGATAAAGGTTGTAACAGACATGGGGTCTTAATTGTCTTAGATTTTTTTGTTGGAAAACTAAAAATTCCGCCACAAAATTTTGAATATAATATTTAAGTCCATCCCCAACAAAATTCTTCTTGACCTTGTGGTAATTTTTTGAAAATCTTGAGTGCCCTCCTAAGGGAGAGGTGTGCAATTCCAAAAGAAACTTTTTTTTGAGTTGGGAATTCTTACAAATATATAAGTGATATTTGTACCATAATGAATCAATTTTCCAGCTAATTTTATCATATGTATTGGGATCTTGCTGCAAATTTTGAATGAGTGTCGACACTTCTTCCTCATTTTTCCATTCATCCCTTGCTTCAGTTATCCAATATGGTTGGATAATATAAATGGCACAAATAAATGCTTCCACGTACTCATCCTTTCTTGAGAGTGCATCTACAACAAAATTTTACTTCCATTTTCTGTAGACGATTTCACAGTCATAACCCAAAATCTTTGTAACCTTTTTTTGCTGCTCTTTTGAAGATAATCTTTGTTCCAAAAATTGTTTAACACTATCATGATTTTTTTTACCTTGAAGTGTCTTCCCATTAGGTAAGGTCACCATTTTCTTTAGTGCATGTTGTATTTCCGAAATTTCCTTCTCATAAATAGGTTTGTGTAAATAATTTCCTTTGACAGGACGAATTTCAAAAGCAATGGGTCTTCCTTCTTGCATTAAAATGACACCAATTCCATTTCATGATGCATTACATTCCAAAATAAATAAAAAATTGTGAAGTCTCGAGTAGCTAAGGCTAGTGCTTGACACATTGATTTTTTAATATGTTCAAAGGTCTTAGTTTCTTCTGGAGTCCAAGAGAATGCATCTTTCTTTAGTAATGTTGTTATATGTGCTGGTATTCTCCCATAATTATTAACAAACTTATGATAATATCATGTCAACCTGAGAAATCCTCACAGATGCTTTATGGTTGTGGGGATTTTCCATTCCTTAATGGATTTAATTTTGTTAGGGTGTACCTTAAGACCCTCATGAGATACACTATGACCTAGATATTCCGCCTCATGTACTCCGGAGAAACATTTTGAGGTTTTTTCATATAATTGTTTCTCCTCCAATAGTTTGAGCACTTTTTCAACATGTTGAACATGATCCTTCCAATACTTGCTGTAGATTAGTATATCATCAAAAAATACTAACACAAATTTTCTAAGGAAGGGTTTTAAAATGGAATTAATGAAATCTTGAAATGTAGAAGGTGCATTGGTAAGGCCAAAAGGCATGAAAAATAATTCATAATGTCACTCATGAGTTCTAAATTTTATTTTCAAAATTTCTTCAGTCTTAATACTATCTAGATGATATCCTGAGCGAAGATCAAAATTGGTGAAGTAAATTTCTCCATGTAATTCATCAATGATAGGAATGGGAAATTTATCTTTAATAGTGAAAATTTTGAGCTCCCTATAATCAGGACACATGCGCCATGATACATCTTTCTTATGCACCATGATACATCTTTCTTTTGGGCATAGGGATATCTGTAAGACCTGATTTTTTGGAGGAATAATTCCTAGAATCAAAGGAATAGCATGGTCATGATGATGAATAGGTGGGAGGCCTTTGGGAGTCTCAAATATATTTCAATGATTTTCCAAGACTTTTTGGAGATCTGGAGAAACCAATGAGTTTGATTTTTGAACATCTAGTGAGCATAATTGTGAAATTACACACCATTTCTCTTTATTTAGAATCTTTGTCATGCCATTAGAGCTGATTATCTTTTTGGGTTTCCGTATGATACCCCTTAATTCAAATTCCTTTTCTTCCCAAAAAAATTTCAAGAAACATTCTTGAAAATTAAAAGCTATCATACCCAGAGATTGTAACCATTGGTGTCCTAGTACAACATCAACACCGCCCATTGGAATGGAAAACATTGGACTATTAAATACATATTCCACCATGGTTAGCTTGATATTATGGTACTTTCTAGAGAAATTTCTAGTTCCTCCACTTGCAACCATCACTTGACACTCTGGTGTTGGATATAGGAAGCAATTCAATTCCTTGGGTATCTTACAATGAATTAAATTATGGGTAATACCTGAATCAATCAACACTATTACCTTTTTCTTCTTGATATATCCTTCTATATTGAAAGTTTAAGGAGTGGTAATTCCTTCCAATGCATTACAAGATATGGTCGGATTCATTTCTTCTTTCTCTAAGGTTGGTTCCAGGTGTATATCCTCTTCTTTTAAAGTTTCTTGTTCCTTTTCTTCCTCATCTTCACAATCTATGTAAAATAATTTCTTCTTAGCACACTTATGACCTTTAGGGTATTTTCTATCAAAAATTTAACAAAGCCATTTTTCTATTTTTTCTTCCAATTGTTGTGGTGTCTACCTTGTAGGTTGTGGAAGGATATGAGTAGCAACACTTCCATCTTTATAGTTGTGAGTGGTAGTATTCCTTGTCGCCATAATTTTTCTTTCCAACCTAAATGTCGTATCCAATGAATAAGGTTCCCAAAGGTGAAATTCATGCTGGATGTTATCCTTTAAAGTCCCTATGAAAACATCAATCCTATTTTCTTCTAGAATACCATTTAACATTATAGTCAATTTTTGGAAGTCCTTAATGTGCTCTCCCATTGAACCCTTTTTTTTTAGATTTATTAATTGGCTAAAGAAGGCATTTCTCTTTGTATCCTCATAATGTGCTATCATTTCCTCCATAAAAATAGACCAAGGGGCAAGTGTTTTACGAGAAAAAATCCATAAATACCATACAAATTGATTGGGTTCTAAATATAAAGTTTCAATGTGTACCTTTTGTGTGTGTTGCACATTATGGAGATCAAAGTATTTTTGCATCTGTAGTATCCATCTTACCAGATCCTTTCCATCAAACTTCCTCATATTGATCCTTGGAATATTGTGGATATTCAATCCAACATTAGAGGCTTTGAAATCATGATTAATTTTTTTTTGTTCTCATCATGAGTTTCATCTAATACCTTTTCTCCATTAGGAATAATTTATTGTAGCAACTTTGTGAGACTTCCCTTCAAACCTTTCATGTCTTCTTTTAAACCATGCTTTAAACCTTCCATGTATGATTTTAATCCATCCTTAAAATATTCCATTTTTTCTTCTATGCCATCCATCTTAGCTTCCATACCATCTATCTTCGCTTCCATTTAATTTTCGGTTACTCTTTGCGACAACGAAATTTTTTGCACTTGGTCTCATAATTTTGATATATCATGTTGCAATTATTCCTCTTCATGTGTCATAGTAGATATTTCTAAGGGCTTAATGGGTGAAAAATTATTTTTGGGAGCCATTTTATAACCCAATGATGATATCAATGATTCAACATCCCCTTGGAATCACTTCAAACTGATTTTTCAAACAAAAGCTATGCAATTTTAAAAAAATACACACCTTTTTCTTTCTTTTGCAGAGCTCGATATTAAACATGATGTATCTATGTGATTTAGGATCCAAAATATTTGAATTTTGGTCTTGCAGTATCTATTTAAGTCTTCTTTCCAATGCCATAGGTCATACCTAATTTGGATGCTTCAAGATAAAGTTATGCCTAATCTCCAAAAATGACATAATTATGGACTGATTGAGTAAAGAGAACTTGTACGATGTGGCACATTTCATTGTTTTGACCTTCAGTGCTAAAATTGATACAAATACAACTACAGCCTGTGAAATTTCAGCCACATTTTACAGAATTCAAATATGATGTCTGAAACGAAAGTTATGATTATTTTACGTAGGTAACCTGTTTGAGATGAAATTATAAAGTGTGCAAAAACCCTAACTTCCTCAGATCATAACTCTGAAAATATAACGAATCAATATTTGAAATTAATATAATAGGTTCACTAGTATTTTGACTCCACATGGCTTCAATTTAAGCTTCTGAACATTTGTAGAAAAAAAAATTATAGGAAAAATTCCAAGATGGCCTGTTTGAAGAAGAAAAACTCTAGAATCCAAAGCTCTAATACCAAATTTTATGCAACCAACTCACAAATTAGAAGAAAATATAGATAAACGACTTAAAAATTATCCACTTTGAGGGGGAAAACTCCTTTGCAATAAATAAATGAGAAATTATTGGATGATTCAAATGAAAAAGAACCTCCTTTATATATATAGGAGTTTAAAGGGTCACAATATAATCAATGTTGGCATAAAAATTGATTTGAAAATGGAATGTACTTGAAAAGGGTGCAAGGTATCCATTTTCATTTATGTAAATGAGTACAAATACTCCAAATTTTAAATCTAAAAATGTGAGAACTTATTATTTCTAATACAAAGATAGACTGTAGGGGCATTTACCGGATATGTCACCTTTCAAAGAAAGGATGAATCCAGAATCTACCTGGCCCTCTTACAGACTCTGCCTAAAGAAATAATAGAAGTAAACACTCAGACTTAATTAATATGACCTTACTCAAACTTGACATTATGCAGAATTTTTGCTTGGAAGAGGTGTATGTCTTTTCTTATGTTTATGTGTTTTAAGTTTTTTTTTTTTTGCTGAAACTTAACATGTATATCAAAAACATAATTCAGCCATAGAATAACAAAACACAACAGCAATATAATATAGGAGTTCACCCCAACTCTTGGGCTACATCTCCTTTGAGCTTCGGCAACATGACTAGACTCTTTGGGATTAAGGTACTTAAATTATTTTACAAGCTCCACACTTAACCACAATGAATATGAAAATGATTCAAAGGGCTGAGAATACCATTTTAAATCCCTTTAATGGCTTTCCAATTCCTGCAAACAGCTTTAGGCTTCCATGGACACACATCCTTCTGTCGGTGCACTAAGCTTCTATGAGCTTCTAAATGGCACAAACTCCCTTAGATTTCTATTTCAACTGATAATTTTCTTACATTAAGCACAACATCCCCAAAAATGGCTCTCCTCCACGATTTGCCGAGGGCTGCCCACGACTTCATATCAACTGCTCGAGCTGTAGAAGTACTCAAAATGATCTAAAACCACTTCCATTGGTTCCAAAATTACTGAAATAGTCAAGATAGAGTTTTTTTTCATCAAAAACGGCCTCCGGCTGCTCCGGTTTCGCCTATACACTCTGTTTGGAAAATGGCCTCTAGAACTTAAATGAAGCTTTTCAACTTTCTAAAGTTCTTAACAGGATCTGAAAACCATCTAAACAGATTAAAAAGGCATGAAATAGCTAATAATGCCTATTCATTTACCTTAAACAGAGAAACACATTCCAAAACACAGCCTTCTCCTTCCAGGCCCTGATGGCTCCTTCATCTTCTTCGATGCTTAAACCTCTGAAGATGACCTATGTTAGATTTCAGACCTGCTCCATTGAGTCCAAAATGTCGAAGAGACCCAAAATAAATAAATAAATTCACTCCAAAGGGATCTCCCATGTGAAAGATATGCCATATTTACTAATCAGCCTCTTAAAAACCTGCTAAGTTTAATAACCTGAGCTAAAAGGAATTCCACCTAATTGGTGGGATATGTTTGGTGGATATGTTAGTGTATAATTTAATATAATTGATGTGGGTGGTCACATGCGTATAAGTGTTGGTATGAACTCGTCGGAGTTAACGGTTAATAAACTTGTCGCATTAAACTCCGCGTCGCATTAAACTCCGCTCCAAAACATATTTACAATTCAAATCAAACATATGTCAACACATAAGCCCATGGTGTATTGGTAAAGCGTTGTAGTAGTAGTGATGAGGTCTTGGGTTCAAATCCCGCCAGAGCCAAACAAATTTTTAACCCGCCATTTAATTGTGACTTGGGGCCACGTGGCGGCCTCCGGGCCTGCCACGTGGCAACTCTTCATTGGACCGAAAATTACACAGTCAACTCAATAACCAATTGTAAAACGCCACTTGTCACAAAAAGATTGGTCCACAAGGAATATTCTGTGGAATATTCCCAGAATATTCTAAGGAATATTCTCAGAATATTCTTTAATAAAAGGGCTGGTTCGGTATTGCACTGGCCTTTTTTTTACTGAAATTGACGAACTTCAAAGTTGAATAACTTCTTCATACATCATCGGTTTTCAGTGTCGTTCACAGCGTTGGGATCATGTCACCGAGGCCTATCTCGTCGCTCAGGTTCCAAATCAATTTTAGCACTTTCATTTTTGAGCTTTTTCCAAGCTCAGATTTGAGCTCCTGATCACACCTCCCAAATGAGAGGCTTTTGGTCCCCAAAAGCTTACTGAAATGAAGAACTGAACTGTAGTACAACAAATGAGAGAATAAAATTCCTCTTCTTTTCATCCCTTCAAACACTTTTTCCTTACAAAGCAAGTGAATATGAACCACAAATAAAAAGAAATCGACATTTCCCTTTCTGAATGCGCTTGTCCACAACTGTCCACAACTGACCTTCTTGAACCCACACAGAAATTTCTGGCAAGAAATTTACAGAATGAAACTGTACAATGCTGCCTTGATCAATGATCTAAGGTGGCTCAAGACAAAAAATATATTACAGAAAAATACATGCATACATCCGAAATTTGCATATGTACAAAAGGAGTACGTCTTACTGTGTCAAGAATTCCATCCACTTCTCACCAAGCCACTTCCATGGCGATTTTTGCTGCTGCAAATTTTCCTCATGTGAAACTTCCCTTTCCACATCAATAATGGAATCCATGATTCCACCTTCGCCAATATTTTTTTCCTCTTGCTGCATGTGTGTGGGACGACGAGTTGGATGCAAAGTCCAACAATGAGAGACAACATGTCCCTTCTTTTGGAAAAAAGTGCAAATAATATGCACATTCTTTGAAGGTATTCTTCGCTTCATCTGCTTCTTGTGTGCCTTCTTCCTCATCCAGCATCTCGAAACATGATGGTTAAATCGACCACAAAATGTACAAGAGTTCTTTCTTCCATTAAAGCATGTAAAATTATCATGCCTTGCATAAACACAATCAAATTGATCATGATAAGATTTATACCTCTTATGATGCTTTGCATGTTCATCCTTTTTGCCTCCATGAGGAGATGAACTAGTAGAGTCTCCAGCTTTCAATTGTAGACTAACATCATTGTTCTTGTCTTGAAAACTGCCTAAAATTGCATGCTTGCCATAAGCTGCATGTCTACCATCTTCTTGTTGCAACAAAGGCTTAAAAAAATGGTAAGGAAGATTGCCATCATGACATTTATGTAATTGAGAACTTGGGAGAAATGTTCTCTTCAAATTTGCTTCACATTCTTGAATGCATGTGCTCAAAGCTTCACCATTAAGCTGCTCATAGCCAAGACCAATATTCTTGGGATGCTCCACAACACAAATAGGCTCAACAATGCCTTGTGCATGCTTTCCCAAATCTTTTCCTTCTTGATAGCCCATTTTCAACATCAATTTGGACCCAATACCTCTTGTATGCCTTTCAAAAGAACCAACACACTTTTCAATAGAGGAAACTGAAGACAAATCAGAATGATTTACCTCATGATTTACATCCTGAAGATGAGGTATTTTCTTGGACAAAGCTTCTTGAGCTTGAAGAAGCTACAACTCCATATCATGCAGTCTTTGAAGAATGGCTTCTTTCTCTTCCTGCATAGCTAGCAATTGTGCACGAATTTGAACACTTTCCCTTTGATCCTCAATGAGAATTTGCACCATGTCCTTCACCTTAATGAACTCTTCTTTCATGTCATCACTGAAGAGTTTCTTGAAGGAGGAAACTTCACTTGCAGAAGAAGTTGACATTATGTAAATGGTCAAAACAACCAAAAGGAACTTCCAAAGAAAAGTCCTCAAAGCTTTCAAACAAACGACAAGCTTTTAACCAAATGTCAGTAAAGACCCCTTCTCATTCAAGCAACCATAAAACACAAACTATTGGAGTTTGTTTTCCAAAGATAATCTTGAGGTAAATTGGGTAAGGAAAATAGTCTTCAATCCTTTCCAAGACTCAGCTAACAACAACTATCCTTCCAACTCAAGAAAACTCATACATGCAACCATTTTGCAACCAATAAAACAGTAAATCTCTTACACTGTTTTAAAAACTTTTGCACAACAACAAATGCTCAACCCGAGCTCTGATACCATCTGATCTGAAAATGGATTGTACTTGAAAAGGGTGCAAGGTATCCATTTTCATTTATGTAAATGAGTGCAAATACTCCAAATTTTAAATATGAAAATGTGAGAACTTCTTATTTCTAATACAGAGATAGACTGTAGGGGCATTTACCGGATATGTCACCTTTCAAAGAAAGGATGAATCCAGAAGCTACCTAGCCCTCTTACAGACTCTGCCTAAAGAAATAATAGAAGTAAACACTCAGACTTAATTAATATGACCTTACTCAAACTTGACATTATGCATAATTTTTGCTTGGAAGAGGTGTATGTATTTTCTTATGTTTATGTGTTTTAAGTTTATTTGTTTTTGCTGAAACTTAACATGTATATCAAAAAAATAATCCAGCCATATAATAACAAAACACAACAGCAATATAATATAGGAGTTCACCCCAACTCTTGAGCTACATCTCCTTTGAGCTTCGTCAACATGACTAGACTCTTTGGGATTAAGGTACCTAAATTCTTTTACAAGATCCACACATAACCACAATGAATATGAAAATTATTCAAAGGGCTGAGAATACCATTTTAAATCCCTTTAATGGCTTTCCAATTCCTGCAAACAACTTTAGGCTTCCATCGACACACATCCTTCTGTTGGTGCACTAAGCTTCTTTGAGCTTCTAAATGGCACAAATTCCCTCATATTTATATTTCTGCTCCTAAAACCACTACTTCTGCATCCAATAATTATCATACATCAAATATCAACTGATAATTTTCTTACATTAAGCACAACATCCCCAAAAATGGCTCTCCTCCACGGTTTTCCCAGGGCTGCCCACGACTTCATATCAACTTCTAGAGATTTATAAGTACTCAAAATGATCTGAAACCACTTCCATTGGTTCCATAATGACTTAAATAGTCAAGATAAAGTTTTTTTTCATCAAAAACGGCCTCCAGCTGCTCCGGTTTCGCCTATACACTCTGTTTGGAAAATGGCCTCTAGAACTTAAATGAAGCTTTTTGTCTTTCTAAAGTTCTTAAAAGGCTCTGAAAACCATCTAAAAAGATTCAAAAGGTATGAAATAGCTAGTAATTCCTATTCATTTACCTTAAACAGAGAAACACAGTCCAAAACACAGCCTTCTCCTTCCAGGCCCTAATGGCTCCTTCATCTTCTTCGATGATTAAAAATATAGAGATGACCTCTGTTAGATTTCAGAACTACTCCATTAAGTCCATAATGTTGAAGAGACCCAAAATCAAAAAAAAATTCACTCCAAAAGGATCTCCCATGTGAAAGATATTCCATATTTACTAACCGCTAGTCTCCCCCTTAAAAAACTCAAGTTAAGTTTAGTTAACTGGAGCTAAAAGTGGAATTCCGCCTTAATTGGTGGGATGGCGCTAAAATTGGCGGAGCTGTTAGTGTAGCATTTAATATAATAGATGTGGGTGGTCACATGTAGAGAAGTGTCGGCGGAACCGTTGGAGTTAACGGTTAATAAACCTGTCGCATTAAACTCCGCTCCAAAACATATTTACAATTCAAATCAAACATATGTCAACACATAAGCCCATGGTGTATTGGTAAAGCGTTGTAGTAGTAGTGATGAGGTCTTGGGTTCAAATCCCGCCAGAGCCAAACAAATTTTTAACCCGCCATTTAATTGTGACTTGGGGCCACGTGGCGGTTCTCCAGTTCGCTATCAAGTCGCTCTTCATTGACCGAAAATTAAGACAAATAACTCAATAACGACCAAAATGCCACTTGTCACAAAACTGACACACAGAATATTTTGTGGAATATTCTGTGGAATATTCCCAGAATATTCTAAGGAATATTCTCAGAATATTCTTTTTTTAATATTTTCCAATTTCTAATGTCAAACTGGCTTTTTTTTTATTGAAATTGAAGAACTTCAAAGTTGAATAACTTCTTCATACAACGTCGGTTTTCAGTGCCGTTCATGACATTGGGATCGTATCGCTGAGGTCTATCCCGTTGCTCAGGTTCCAAATCAATTTGAGCACTTTCATTTTTGATCTTTTTCCCAAGCTCAGATTTGAGCTCTTGATCAACAATAATAATGTAAGGGAAAAAAATTAACAATAGTGGGCTTTTATGGGGAATAATAATAACAATATGGGAACTACAAGGGCACAATAATAACAATAATGGGGCTACACTAACAATAAAAATAAGGGTATACACTAGTATTATAGGCGTTAGCGTAAGAATTCACTCCTTGACTACTTAATGAGTAAGCCTTACACATCATAGTTCATTTCAAATTTTAAAGGGGTTGTTTGAGTGGTGGGATGACTTTCTCAAAGATTTTAAAATGATTTTATCTTCTTTAAGACATTCATGCAACTGGCAAGATGTGGCAAGTATAAATTGTGTGGGTAAAAGTTAGTATAGGGAGCAGAGAACACAAGTGGAAGAATATGAATAGCTGGTACCTATTTCAGAAAATATTCCTATCCTAAATCAGTCACACAACTATGTTAATGAAATTTAACACAAACTATGTTTATGTTAATAAAAAAACCCTTAGAAAATAGATAACATGTATAAAATACTCTACAAATCATTTATGAAATATTCATTGACATGTTCTATTACACACATATAACTTGCAGAAAACTGAAAGAAAATAATTTACTGTTAAATCCTTTAACAAATTCTCACTCACACTTCTCTAGTTGTTGCAATTTATATTTTAGAAGAAATTAACAAAGGAAAGATACACACCACACATTAGTTGTTCCTTGAATCACAAAATCCTCCGGCATGAAGAAAAAAGGCTTTTTCTATTATTTTCAGTCTTCAGGTAGACTAACATCCAACCTAGAAATAATATTTACAAGTGCTATATATAGAAAGAGAGGAACCAACTCCATCTCCTCTAAAAATAAGGAAACATTAATTATAACATAACATATGTATCAAAAGACATTACATCCTTATCCCCTCGAAATCTAACAGAAAGGACAGATGGAGAAAGAAGAAGAGAATAATTTTGGGCTGGAATGTTGAGTGTACTGTCACGTTGCACCTTTTTCTACTGAATTTTATCCTTGTGTCTTGGGCCTTTAATAACCATGTATCTTCATTTAATAGGACCTACAACAACCTAATAACTAAATCTCACCATCACTTATATTATCCATTTAGTTATGGGTTCTTATCCATCCTTAACTGGCTTGAAAAAACTTGCTGTCAGGTGTCAAAATTCAGTTAAAATTGGTGTTGCTAGAAATTGTGGTAAAAACCTGTAACTGCAAAAAATCTGGAATGCTACCGGAAATTCTTATAGCGCCCTATTTATTTTTCAAAATACTAAAATTTTTGTGCTGACTTGTATTCCATGACACCTAGGCTGTTGTTCAAAATTTATAACTGAATATCAAAAAGGGATTAGCATAAAAACCCTTTTTACCTTCCCCTCTAAATGTGTTGTAGCTTCGGCCAATTTATCTAAATAAGTTTTTCTTTCAACAGCCGATGTTCTGGATCTGGTTTCTCTTGTATTGACCTTCTTGATAGGGTATTTTTCCTCCTTAGCACCCTTCTGCATTTTTATTCTTTTGAGGGCTCTGAGGGCTATTCTGAAGGGTTCTTGTTCTTGCTTTTCTTCATTGATTTCTCTGGTTTCTCTTCAATGTCAATAAATTCTATCAATAGGCTTGGCTTGAGAAGAGCCTTGGATTTCAATATAAACTTATTGCTCTCTCTTTTGTGCCTATTTCTGGTGCTAGCAATAGGTTTAGCCTCATTCTTCTTCTTTTTGTTGCTGATGTCATAACCAACATCCTTAAGTAGTTATTTGTCTGATTGGGTAGGATGATACTCCTTATGCAATTTTTTCTGAATAGGTGCTTTCGAAATTTCTAGTAGCACCTGCGCTTTTAACTTATCTGTTGTTTTATAACTTCCTCTTCTGGCTCTGGTGTATAAATTTGGAAATAGAGGAACAGGGGGTACATTCTTCATGGACTTGGGCTTTCTTGCTGAGGAGCTCTCTCCTTTTTCCACCTTTCTTTTAGTTTTTCTTGCAGAAAATTTCTCTTTCTTACCTTTGGCTTTCTTATGAATATTTTCTTTCTAGGCCATTACTTTTTTTCTTCTCTTTGTAGGCTGAGGATTAGGTTGTGGAACTGGAGGAGTAGGTGCAGGTTGGCCTACCCTATAGAATAGAAAGTGGTCCCAAGTCTAGTTTTTCTTATTCAACTCTTCTTCAATGAGAACTTTGATCAAAGCTTGATGGTACAAGCTATACTCATAAACATTATTATGGATCTGAACCCTTTTTGACATCTTGGTTGGGATTTTCAACAAGAAAAATGGCAAATTCAATGACTTCA
This sequence comes from Pinus albicaulis, assembly GCA_034641835.2. Classification (NCBI taxonomy): domain Eukaryota; kingdom Viridiplantae; phylum Streptophyta; class Pinopsida; order Pinales; family Pinaceae; genus Pinus; species Pinus albicaulis. The sequence goes on from JAXQQM020086845.1 coordinate 13,337, forward strand.
TCCCTGCAATATGAAATAGAAACCTCATGTGATAGAGGAATACCACAATATACCTCCTTTCACATGTGAGGTATATCTTGATAATATTGATGGCCTATGCCCAATCATTCTTAAGGTAGCTGCTTGGGATGCCTTTTTCCCAATTTGGATCTCTGTGATAATCCTTGAGGAAGCTGTTGAGATCACCTCCTGTGATAACTTGTCCCTTGAACCACCTTTCACCTTCATGAGGAAGGTTAAAGGCTTCTGCAATGGAGCATTCATAACTTTGTAAAGTGAGGCCATCAACCGTAGCCTCCTATCATTAAATGAATTAGAAAACTCTAAGGCCACTCTTGAATGTGAGCTTCCCAACCTGGTGAAAAGAGGATACCATCCTGACTACATAAACATAGTTCTCACCCTTGAATTAGCATCAACCAAATATGAACCCTGTGTCTCTATTTGATTTATCTTACCACCTTTTTTAGTGATATTTAGAGAAATAATGACTATGTATCCTACAGATTATAGGTGGCAGAATGTGAGGAGTTTACCTCACAGGTGTGGCCTGTATTCTTCTCAAGGATCTTGTCTAAAATCCAGAATCCTTCTCCAACTATAACTCTTAGCAAATTCAAAATAAACATCTTAGACTTCAAATGACAAAATCTTGTTTTTTAGATGGTTTTTAAAACTAGCTGTAGGTTCACCACCCCATGCAAATCACTTGCCATCATTAAAAATATTCATGATAATGATGTTCACCATGTGACACACCATCACCACCTTTATTTAGCTGCATTCTCCGTATGGAATCTCTAGATATCATATGGAAAGTGTATTTTATGACACATAATCACCTCTGCAAACTATGATGTTGATTGATAGGAATTTTTGGGAACAATTTTGTGCATCCAATAGAGCGGTTATGGAGTGCAGTGTGATCACCATGATCTCTCTAACTCAGCAAAACACGTACCTAAACTTATGGATGACTGAATGGGAATAGACAGACATGAATGGAAACAATTTGATATTAACTGCGGATTGACACATGTGGTATAACATATAGAATGAATTGACTCAAACTAACTGACTGAAATACAATACCTCTCATTAGATCTTAACGGATTTTAAAATATTTGATGCGTATTAACCTTATGACACGTGGTATGACTAAAGTGGATGCACTTTTTCGCTTTATTTTAAAAATTAGATCATGCTTCCGGAAATTCCGGCAACATTAGAAATAAAAATAAAAAGACAGAAACAAGAAATAATAGACTGTCCGAAAGGCTTAAAAAACTGGTGCTTCCAAAAATTCTGGTAGTGCCTAATTTTTTTTTGAAATTTTTTAACTTTAATCCTAAAATAAAACTAGGGAATTGACTCCTGACTTAGCAAGAAACTGTGCTAACAATAGGGGCCTAGCATAGAGACCATGGTTGGATACATGAAACAATCATTCAAGCGTTACAATACAATATATAATGATCACGGAGGTAGGCATTGCCATACTCAAAGTAAAATAACTCAATGAATTAGTAGGAAGATACACAAATATCCATGTCAATAATAGACATAGTATGGATGCAACCATCAAATATGCATCTCTTTGTAAAATCATGAACACATAACTCCATGCAATCTAGATGGAGGAAATTAGATCCAGGGTCTTGATCTCCATCTCTATCGATCTATAGTATGAATCTTAACACTTGAGTGAATATATCGATAGAGATGGAGATCAAGACCCTGGATCTAGTTTCATTAAGGAAGGATCCATACTTCATCAAGGCCAAGATTGTGTAACTCCTTCATTCTTGAGATTAATACAAAAGATTTTTTCTTCCCACTGTATTATTCAAGGGAGTCGATGTATTTCATATTTGCTTCCATTTTTCCATTGATAATGATATTAGGTACTAGTTTCCTTGATCACTAGTATGGGTTATATTGAGTCATTTATATATCATATACCTTTGATATTTTTTTGTTACTATGCTTGCAGGTCCGGATTCTAAGAATTTAGGAGCTGCATCAAATCATAGCAAGGATCTTCATCATACATTTCATTTGAAAGGTATGGATTCCATATTTTACCATTCTTCTTTATGATTCAATAGGAATGAACTCAGGGAAATATTTTCTTACTCGTCTATTTGTTACTAGAGTTATTCATTGAATCTAGGGATATTTATTTTCTCTACATAAGCAATTAGTCCTCCATAACAAATTGGAAACTCCATTGGGGAATTATTTGAAACACATTAATGGAGAGCGAAAGATCCATATTGACGATAATTTTCCATGTTGACAAAATGATGTGTAAAAATTGTAGAAGAAATAAGAAACCATTAGATTACGAATTTTTGTATTCATTAGTAGTGGTATCTTGTCTCAAATCCCCAAGTTTATTGTATTTTATTAGTAGGATTTGTGGATAACTTGAGGTTTTATTTGTATAAACATTTTAACAAATTTGTGAATATGGGGATTATTTGTACAACATTTCCACAAAGCTTCTGAACCTCATGCACGGTGAATTTATCTTTGATTAAATTTCATAAATGTTACATAAAGGTGATGGTAGTTTAAAATAATTGTAAAACAAAAATTATATTTTTATTTTTTTAGTATAAAGGAAGAGAAATATGAATATCTGGGATTCTGGTCCAAGTCAAAGAAAAGAGGAGAGGTTGTGGATGTTAATATTGTTGATGCACATGAATTAGTAAGGCCTCTATGTAATATGAGCATGCACAATGCTGAGAAATAATGTGAGCCACACCATACAACCATAATGAACATAGTAATCACAAACAATTACATATAAAACTTTAATATAAAATAAATGGATTGCATAGACAACTAGTTACAAGGAAAAACATTATGAGCTTTCAGTGTCTTCTACACTGACTCAAATGAGGGTAAAAAGAAGGTAAGATGTATCTTTTCCAAATATGAGGATACTTTGAAGCATGTTGTCGAAAGGATGAAGGAAAATTTCAAGTAATGATTGCTTCATTTGTATTTCCAATTAAACATTTACATATGTGAATTTTACCTTGGAACTCTTAAATTAAACAGACTAGTTGGCTATCAATGTTTCATGCTAAGATTTGTTTGTTTTCATTGTGTTTAATGTGATCCAATTCTACGATATTAATGTTGGAAAATGTAACTAGATTTGGTCTTCATAATTTTCATTGTATTTTTGTCATTATGTATATCTTATGGAACAAGCAAAATAAAAAATAAAAAATATTATTTTCAAGTCAAGAAAATATTTATCTTGAGTAAAGAGAGTCATTATCTTTTATGTAAGACCCTATTGGGCAAGTTGTATAATGTAAAATAATTTATTTTTTATTCTAATAATGTCAAAAATATCTACAAGACCAAGTTGGTCCAGTCAAGAACAAGTTGGCCTAGAAGAGACCTATTCAACCACATGAAAATAGTATATAAATGAAGGGAGATCGATTCACATGAAAGAACTTAGGTAGGTCGATATCTACAAGAAGAAGGAAGGAAATCAACGAATAGATCAAGGAAGAAGTAAAAATTCAAGGAGAAAAAAAGGTAGGTCAATCTCTACAAGAATAAAGAATGAAATCAATGAATATGACAAGGAAGAAGTAAAAGGTCAAGGAGAAAAGAATGCAAGTTCAAAAAAATAAAATATGCCCTAGAAGATCTCATATGTGCAAAAATTTCAGGATTGTAGGAGGAAAAAATTTCAGACCTAGTTGTAGGTCTAAAATTCTATTGTAGGGAGGTCGAAAATTTTGTTGCAGGGGCCAAATTCTAAGGTTTGAACATATTTGGAAGAGTTTGAATATATTGAATTGAGGATACTTTTGTATTATTTAAAAAGCTTAGAAGGAGGCCTGACTTGGTGCTTGGAGTAAGTTTGAATTTGGTCTTTGGGTCTTGGTTTTCTAATTTGATTTGATTCTATAAGAAGAGAAGAGATTCTTTTGGGTTTTCCCCTTGGAGGGGCTTTTCCCTAGCTTGGAGCCTAATTCTTGTGTCCATTTTCTTTATTTTTTATGTTCTTGATATTTGTTTGATCAAATAATATAATAAAGAACATTAATAAGCTAATCGAATTTCACAAGAAATTATTAAGTATAAGGAGAATAGTTTGAATAACTTCCCTACTAGATTCTCCAACATGGTATCAGAGCTAAGGTGAAGATAATGCAACTTCGAGATCATCATGTTGGCATAAGGGAAGGTTGTTTATCTCAAGGAATAATTTTCTAAGGACACAAGGAAGGGAATAAGGAAGAATATATCATCATCTTAAGAGGAAGAAAATATCATTGAAGGAAGGAAGCTTACTATATTTAAGGCCTCATCATCTATCTCTCTTGAATGAATATTTTTCTATATCTTGAAAAAGGTTATTGGTATCTCTCTCTCTCTTGGAAGGGTCATTGAAAGAAAAATTTGTAGGAAGCATATTACAAAGAAAAGGAAGACAAGGAAGCATTAATAATCATGGCTACATCATCTACTTTTTGAAAGCAAGTCGAAGACACTATTGTTGAAGGAATTCTAGAAGTTATCACTAGAAGGACAAATATTATTGAAGGCATCATAAAAAAGGACATTTTTTTGACAAGTTAATACCATATTGCTCTGAATGTCTTAATCTATAAATCAAATGAATTTTATTTGCAAGGAAAGAAGCAAGATCATTAGATCAACAAAATTTCTAGCATGGAAGAAGAAGAATGATTTAATACTCACAAAAAATGAAGTCATGGAATATGTTTTAGGAGATTTTACTAAACCAGACAAAGAGAAGACTCAAGAATTAACAAGATAATAGAAAGCAGAGGTGAGGGAACAAAGGATTCTTATTGAATCCATAAAGGATAATTCCCTTTATTTTTTATTTAAGTTCATCTAAATATATTTATGATAAATTGGTGAAATTGTACTTTACAAGTACAACAGGACATAAAATATCCCTGAGGAATGAACTATATAAAACAAGGATGTAAAAGGATGAAGATATGTCCTAAAATATTATGAGGATCTCACAATTGAGGGACTAATTTAAAGGGATTGGAGAATTCATTTCTATTACAGATATGACTACTTTTGTACTAAATTATTTTCCACATGAATGGAGTCGTTTTTCAACTAGTGTCTACTAAAGAAAATATACTAATACCTTTGATTAAAATTGGGATCAATTTATATTGGAAGAAACAAAGATTAAGGAAAATTATGACACGAATTCAAATGAAAACTCTCAAGCCTTTGTTGTAAAATACAAGAAGAATAAAGGGAAGTTTGGGAAGTCCAAAGGAAAATGAGATATGTCTAAAATACAATGCTATGGATGAAATGCATATGGAACTTTAAAGAGGGATTTTCCAAAAAATCGTCAGAACAAGAAAAAGAAGAAAATGAAGGAAGGAAGTGGAACTCACACAACTAAATAAAAGGAAGAATTCGAGAAGGAGAATTCAAAAGGAGAGTATCATAAGGATATATACTATTAAAGGAAGCTCCATCTCATTTAGATGCATTTATAGTTTATCTTTCTTTTAGTAGAAATTATAAGTTATATTAGCATGAATTGTTGCATTCTCTAGAGAAATATTGGTTTTTGTAAAGCATGGCATCATAGAAGAAATCATATGAGAGTAGAATATTTAGAGTCTACATGATCAATTTTCTTTGGAAGAATCCATCTAGCTAGAAAGAATGAGTATATTGGGACAATATTACACATCATAATTAATTCAAGGATCTTCTAACATAATTTTAGAGGTAGTCATTTTGAAAAAAGGGTCATTAGGATCCTCCAATAATAACCATAATTTGGTTCTTGGAAGAAGAATTATGACATGATTAGTATATTCTACTTAGTATGGAAAAATTAGTCTTGAAGGATGAAGGGATGAAGATGGCCGAGTTGTAGTATGAAAGGAATAATTAAATTATTTCTCCTCTTGAAGAAAGAATCTTAACTTTGATAAGGATATAAACAAGCTCATTCAAAGGAAGGACATATTTATGATCATATGGAAGAAAATGTATGCATGTTGTTAATAAATTTTCTCTATAAGGTAGTATTAATGTCTGCAAGAATCTTGCTAAAAGATTTGGTCATAAACACAAGCATGAGAAGTCTCCCATGTGGTTACTCGATGCATAAGAAGTTGGCCTACTTTGGAATAACTAAATATAAAGACTTTTCCACAAGAAAGCATGATTTAGAAATGATGATATTGATCAACATCATACATGGTCTCCCAAAGAAAGAAAGAAACTTAATAATGAAAACTCGAAGAAAGAAGATATTGTAGCCTAAGGATTAGGGAACTTTGACCAAAAGTAAAGGCATGGAGAAGGATTTTTGTTCAATATGAACCATGCGAAAAGATGTTTATCTCAAAGGAAACAAGAAATTAGAATTGGAAAGATACTATCATGTTTACATATGTACAATATTAATTTTTTGATATTGGTTATCTAGTTGGTATATGGTTTTTCTTCCTGGATTAATGTCGTAGAAATGTATAACGACAGTTGAAGTATATATACATTTTAAACTCAAATTTAGTGAATACATGGATTGAGTGGATGGCTTTGGTAATCCTTTGAATATTATGTGATCAAGATGTATACATCATATTGGGATTGAATGGTATCATTATAAAAACATAACTAAATATTTTGATGACAATGAAGATCACTTTCATGATTAGAAGGAGAAATTACTAGCTTTCTTTTGATCAGCATAATATAATTCATTTTTTGATGATGATAAGGAGAGAGTGATATGAAAGGTTGATGGATCTAACCCTGTCATAGTGTTATCACACATAAATTTTCAATTGATAGGGTCACTCACCTAGGTTTGATTTTGTCTCAATAGGTTGGTTCATGGAATTAATGAAAAAACTCATGAAATTGTCATTATCCTAAGTCTAAAATATCCCATGGGTCATGTCATTAGAGTAAAATCCATCAAAATCCACCTTAAGTTCACATGCATTGGTTTAAAGTTTGATAGTGGCCACCTATCTGATTTTTCCCGATTCCGTAGCGAATTCTATGCAAAACAGGTGATTTTCGCTATGAAATTTCCTGACAAGTTTGTTGCAAATATTCCAACTTTCTAACTAAATTCGCTATGAAATCATGTTTTTTGCAAAAAATTTAGATATTGATGATATTTTGTCTTATGAGAGGGTAAGGTCAAGTTTCCATCACATATTTACCTATTTTAAATCATTATTAAATGCGTGCCACACATGGTCATTAGTTTAACTTTTTCCTTTTTTATAATTTAAACTCCATGCATTCGAGCTTAATCAATTACCTTGTCAATCCCTATTAGCTTATTCTACCACCTTTTACCTTTTTTCTAAGTATACCTCTAGCCGCTATCATAAGTTATATTCCACCGTGTGGCAATAAGAAGCTTGCTGTTCAAATTGGTTTCTTTGCAAATGTCATTTTTTCAAGAAAGGAAGTGTGGTTATAAAGGAAGATGGCCATGAAGAAGAAAAAAAACGAAGGAGGATCACGTGTGAGATATGAACCCATGGACCTCAAGCTACTAATGGGAGACCCTAGTGTTGCAGAGGATTTAATCAAAGATGGTTTCATGAGTTCTTACAAGAAGATACAAATGGATTTCTTTGTTTTTTGTCTGTTTGAGCAGTCAACTTCAAGAGCAGTTTGTGGGAAAACAAAGGAGAATTATAAAAAAAATGAGAGAGGTTATTGTCAAGCATAGATCAAAGGAACATTAAATTGTTTCACTTTTCTCACAGGTGCTACCAATGTGGAGATTATAAGATGTCTTTGGGCTCTATTTTCAGAGCGTGTTTTTTCCTGTTTTAGACATGGTTTTCAAATGCAGATTCCAGACACCTGGAGATGTTTTTAGAAAAATAAAGAGATTTTTTTCTTCAAAATGAACTAATTTACAAAAACCTCCTCCCATTTTGCAACAAATATAAAGGATTCAGAGACGAGATCATTTATGAGCACTAATTTTCAAGAAAAAAATAAAAAATAAAAAATAAATAAAAAATAAATAAAAATAAAAAAAATAAAAAAATTATGAGTTTTTTGCCAATGAGGAAATTTCGTAGCAAAGCCAAGGCTTGAAGGTCAAAAATTTCTATGAAATCCCTGTAGGATACTTTTTGCAAGAAATCCCATTTTGGATGGAAATAAATGGACAATAAGAGTTGTATTTATCTTATATTATCTAGCAAGCATATCCCAATTAGAAAGAGAGGCTAAAAGTTGACTTATATGGCTGAAATGAATTTTCTACCAAACTATGCTATGAAACTGCCTATTTCACTCTATTTTTGCAGCGAGGAGCTTTTAGTTGTATTTTGGTGTTTTGAAAGTGTATTTTAGGACAGCCAACCATGTTGAGGCATTAAAGGGTATTAGTGGAACATTCCAACAGAGATTTGGTCTTCTACAAAGTTGTCTCTTTCACCAACTTAGCAAAATACAGTCATCAAATGTCATGTCATCATTTTCTTAAAAATAGGATGATTGTTTCTTAGTTTAGTGAGGGAATTTATGCTTTGATGATGGTTAGTTCCACTCAAGCACTTAACTAATTTTGATTTAACTATGCACTCCTTTAGTTAGAAGTTGTAATAAATAGGAGGTATAGTCCTAATAGGCTTATAAGTCTAAAGTCATTAGGTGTCATGATTTAGTTCCAAGAATATAGTTTATTGTTAAGTGAGGTGTCAAGGATGATGGTTCGATGATCTATGTAGTTGGGCAGATCCAATGTAAGTGACAAAATCCTATTAATAGGCAGAACTTCAAATGCCGAAGGGTTGGAGAATGTTATTTGACACCACTACTTTAGTAAATTTTGGTTGATCAATAATATACAAACACTGTTACCAATGAAATAGGTAACTTGACCTCAAAATGAGAATTCTAGCCCAAAAAGACTCAAAAAAACATGAAAAAACACCCCAAAAACAAAAAAAGTGTATTCCAGAACGCACTTGGTTTTTTTTGAAGGTCAAATTTCAACATTTTATAAAATTATGCTAAAAACAAAATTGTTTCTTGAAAAAAGGATTGAAAAAACACCCTCAAAACAAAACCAATTGACGCTGGAATTAAAAAAAAAAAATGTCATATTTTTGACATTTTTAAAAATAGAAATAACATTTTTTAATTTTTAAAATTCAAACATTAAAAAAAACCTAAAATTTAAGAAAAAAAATAAATTTAAAAAACAAAAACATTTTCAAGCTTAAAATTTAAAAATATATAGGAATAAAAAAATAAAAATATTAAATTAAAAAGAAAAACAAGTTAAAAAAAGAAATAAATTATAAAAAATAAAATATGGAAATTAAATTTAAAAAAGAAAAAGAAAATGTTTATTAAATTAAAAAAATAAAAGAAATATAAATTTTAAAATAAAAAATTAAATTAAAAAAAAAAAAAAATTATTGAAATTAAAAGTAAAAAAATGAAAAAATAATTAAAAAAAAAAGAAAAAAAAATACAATAAAAATATTAAATTTAAAAAAATATATATTAAAAAACAAATAGATTTTAAAAAATATATTAAATTTAAACTATAAAAAATAATATATATATATATATATATATATATATATATATATATATATATATATATATATATATATATATATATATATAAATAAGAACAAATTAAAAATATATATATATTTAGATTTTATTAAATTAAAAAAAAAAGTTAATATTAAGATAACAAATTAAATTTTAAAAAAAATATTAAATTTTAATAAATAAATGAATAAACAAATAAATTTCAAAATAAAAATTAAATTTTAAATATAAAGAAAAAAAAAACATTGTTAAAATAAAAAGTTAAAAAACTTTAAAAATCAATTAAAATTGAAAATTTGAAAAAAATAAATTAAAAAAAAGATATATTAAACAAAAAAATAAAATAAAAAACAAATTAATTTGAAAATATTAAGTTTAACTTAAAAAAAAAATCTAATTTTGATACACAATTTTAATTGAAATAAAAAAAAATATAAAATTTTATGTAATTTAAAAAAAAAAAATTTAGAAAAAAATATTAAATTCAAATAAATAAATAAATAAAAATACAAAATTTACTAAATTTTAAAAAATTAAATGAAAAAACTAAACATAAAATATAATAATAATAAAAAAATATGAAAAAATTAAAAAAAAAAAATCAATTAAATAAAAAAAAAAATACAAAATTTAGAAAAAAAAAATTAAAAACAAAAAAAAGAATAAAATTAAAAAAAAAAAAAAAAGTTAAAAGAAATTAAATTTCAAATATAAAAATTAAATTAAAAAAAAAATTTAAATTTTTTGAATTAAAAAAAAAAATATTAAAAATTAAAAAAAATAAAAAATAAAAAAAAATTATTTTTTTGATCGATGAGTCAGCGCGCGCCAAATCGGCCTCCCGCCCGGTGTGTGGGTGGGCGGCGCGCCGACAGGAGGCCGGTCGGGGAATCGCCACGAGGTGGGTCAGAATCGCCCTCACGACGGAAGGCGGTCGGGGAATCGCCCTCCCACGGCGCGGAGGCGATTCCGTGGCCTCCCCGCGACGAGAGGCGTTGGGGCATCGGCCTCCCGCCCGGTGCGGGCGAGGCCGGCCGGCCCAGGCGAGACGCCGGCGGCGCCACCACGGTAAAAAATTCTTTTTTTTTATTTTTTAAAATTTTTAATATATTTTTTTTAATTTGATTTTTTTTTTTTAATTAAAAATGCATTATTTTTTTAATTCAAAATTTTTATTTTAAATTTAATTTGTTTTAATTTTAATTTTTTAATTTTTTAATTTTGTTTTTAAATTTAATATTTTAGATTAATTATTTTTTAAAATTTAAAATTTATTCATTAAATTTATTAAATTTTAATTTAATTTAATTTTTTTTTAAATCTTTTAGTTTATTTGGTTTTTCATTTTTAAAATTTATAAATTGTTTCATTTAAAAAAAAACAGAAAATTTATGGATATTTGTTTTTTAATTATTTGCACTTGGTTTTTTTCATTTTTTTTTGTTTTTTAATGATAGTTTTTTTATTATAATTCTTTTATTTTAATTTTCTTTTTCAATTTTAATTTTCTTTTTTTTTAATTTGTTTTTTTTTTCAATTTTAAAATTTGTATTTTTGTTTTCTTATTATTATTATTTTTTTAATTAAAATTTTTAAATTTAATTTTTTCTTTTTTGTATTTTATTTTTTTTATCTAAATTTTAATTTTGTAATTTAAATTATTTTTAAATTTTCTATTTTAAATATTTTTTTTTAATTAGATGGATTTTTTTAATAACTTAGAAAAAAATGTTTTTCATGTTTTTTTTTTTTTTTTTTTGGGTTAATTTTTGTTTTTTTTCTTTAAATTATGTGCTTTTTTTTTCAAATTTTGTCATTTCTTTTGATATAATTTTCAAATATTTTTGTTTTTTTATTTATTTATTTTTGTTTAAATTTTTTATTTTTACGAGTTAATTTTGTTTTTTTTTACAATTTTATTGGTTTTTTTATTGTTTTTATATATATATATTTTATCTAAGTTTTGTGTTTTATTACCAACATGAAAATCACCACTCTAAAAAAAAAAAGGTTGATGCTACATCAATACGTTTCAAAATTAGCATGAAAATCACCGCTCTAAAAAAAAAGGTTGATGCTGCATCAATACGTTTCAAAATTAGCATGAAAATCACTAACATTTTAAAATAAATATTCATACTTCATAAATAAAAATATTAGAGTGTCAAAAATGTGCTAAAAAAAAAGGTGATTCTGCATCACCACTTTTCAAAATCGGGTGCTTTTTATGCTACCAAAAAAAAGTAGGTAATAGTGCGGTTACCTATTTCATCGGTAACAGTGTTTACAGTGATTGTGTTTTCTACTTCACCTAATATTCTTTGAGTGTTTCAATGATGCTTATGTCTTATATTTCTTAATATTGTGTTCCCAATATCTTGATGTTGAATTACTCATAATTCATGTTCTGCATGCTCTGACTTCCTTTTAACATTAAGCTATTGAATATTCATGTGTGTGTATTGTCCTTTATTTGAAACAGTAAAAGCCTCAACTTCCACAAGGAGATCCATTTGTCATTGAATTTCCTCACATTGACTCCATAATCCCAATGGTAGTGAACCTTATTTAATTTTTCACCTGCAATCAAATACATTAAAGTACATATCACAGAGTTAGCCATCTGATTGAATCCTAATTGAGAAAATCATAAGTTAATTTGAGAGAGCCCTCTCAGGCTGAAGAGGCTAATCCTCGGTCAAAAGCTGGTTTGAAATAATTACTCTAAGTTGTCTATTGGAGCAGCCCATTAGTACCAATTAAGAGATAACATTTTGGTGTGTCTACCGGGAGTCTGAAGACATGTTTCCAGAAGTTTTTTCTCAAGCAGAAATGTTGAACTATTGGAGGTAGTAGGAGCTAAGAAGTATCCCATGCTGCATTCTACCTTGGCGACTCCATTCTTAAAGAATTCAGAAGTTCATAGCTTGATGGTGACTCCACAGCTTGAATATTAGTAGCTTGATGAAGTTCCAAGGTGAGTTCTATTGCAAGAAATAATGCCAGGTATGCTCCTATGGATTAGTCTCACAATCCTAGTTTTCCAAATCCTATGCCAAGAGTTAATTGGTCAACTTATCTTCTCATATTTAAAGATTAAAAGAAAGATAATGTTGCTCTTCACTTGGTTAGATTCCATATTAATGTGCATAAGTTTCGAGTTGAGTTTCCTGAGGATTGTCTCATGAAAATGTTTATGGCCACCCTAGAGGATGAAATTAGAACATGGTATGAAGGGTTGCAACCGAGAAGCTTGTTCTCTCTAAGATATTTCCATAAGACTTTTTTAGAAAATTATGAGAAAACTCATTCTTCTTTATCACTGTTATAAGACTGCTGTGACTTTTGTGAGTTTTTCATTCCATATATTAAAATTCTTGGTGATAATGGAGAGTGCATGGATGAAGATATGTTATAGGCACTTCATTATTTCTCTTCTCATGTTAGTTTTCATGATAATCAATAAGGTTTCCAACAATAAGAAGTGTCTTATTTACTTGAAGATAAAATAGATCATCAATTTGACAGTCAAGTCATATTACATGAAATTTATGAGGATTTGCAGCCTTGTCAATATATATGCAGTCAAAGGTATGAGCCAAATCATTCAAATTATTTTTCAACCCATTCCTTTTCTGAAATTTTATGTCAAGGAGAAACTCCTCAAGATCAGGTTGTTGAATATACATGCATGAAAATTCTGAACAGTGAAGTAACATGTGCTGAAAGTTCACTTTTGGGTAAACTCGAGCTACATGAAGAGCTGAATATACATGTTTTACCTTTTCATTTTGGGGATCATAAAAATGACATGGATGATATGCATAAAGTTGTTGGTATGAGAGCTGTTAGTGTTTAGAATCAAGACGACAAACCTCAAGCAAAACTACCAAAGATTATATCAAATTTGTTTGATAAGAAAAAGAGTAGTTTTGATACACACAATATGGATGCCATGGTTGAAGATGTTCAAGGATGCATGGATGGTTTTGTTGATTTACACGAAAGTGAAGAAAAATTTATTGTTGCCTTTTCATTTGATAATGTTCTTGGAATTGAGGACATAGGACAAAAGAAGCAATCAATTATGAATGAATTCAACTCTCATGGTTTTAATCATCAAGAAAAGGTGATTTTTCATGGTTTCCAAGATCCAATGGTAAGTTTGTTACAGTCATCATACAAGAAAAATTTTGTATTTCTTTTGGAGTGGGGATTCAATTTTCATTCTGAGTTTCCAATATATAACTCACTTCCAATATGGTTTAAGCATAGTCAAGGAGTTCAGGTATCATATTGGAGGTTTCATGTTGCTTGAATCAAGCATGAAGAATGCAGTTGTTAGGGTAGGTAGGAGTGTGTGTGAATAAGATAAAGTATTCTAAGCATCTTTTCAGCATGTATAGATTTAGTCTTCAACTTGGATTATAGTTTTCAACAAGCTTGAGCCCGAGGAGAAGGGCATAAGAGTTTGAAGAAGTCTTCATCAATTTTAAATTTTTTTGTTTTCCTTGAAAGAAGGCACTGGAACTACAAGTTATTTGTAGTACCACAGGGGAACACCATCCCCAGTGGAGCCACTATTATCACATATAAATTTTCAATTTTTATTGATAGGGTCACTCACCTAGGCTTCATTTTGTCTTAATAGGTTGGTTCATGAAATTGATGAAAAAACCCATGAAATAGTCATTATCCTAAGTCTAAAATAGCCCATGTGTCATGTCATTAGAGTCAATTCCATCAAAATCCACCTTAGGTTCACATGCATTGGTTTAAAGTTTGATAGTGGCCACCTGTCTGCTTTTTCCTGATTCCGCAGTGAATTCTATGCAAAACAGGTGATTTTCACTACGAAATCACCTAACAAGTTCGTAGCAAATCTGCCAACTTTCTAACTGAATTCGCTACGAAATCATGTATTTTGAAAAAGGTTCAGAGATTGATGATTTTTTATCTTCTGAGAGGGTAAGGCCAAGTTTCCATCACTTTTTTACCTATTTTAAATCATTATTAAATGTGTGTCATGCATGGTCATCACTTTAACTTTTTCCTTTTTCATAATTTAAACTCCATGCATTCGAGCTTAATCGCTTACCTTGTCGATCCTTATTAGCTTCTTCCGCCACCTTTTAAATTTTTTCTAAGTATACCTCTAGCTACTATCATAATTTAGATTCCACCATGTTTCAATAATCAACTTGCTGTTCAAATTGGTTTCTTTGCAAGTGTCACTTTTTCAAGAAATGAAGTGTGGTTATAAAGGAAGATGGCCATGAAGAAGAAAACAAACAAAGGAGGCTCCTATGTGAGATATGAACCCATGGACCTCAAGCTACTCATGGAAGACCCTAGTGTTGCAGGGGATTTCATCAAAGTTGGTTGCATGAGTTTTTACAAGAAGATACAAAGGGATTTCTCTATTTTTTGACTGTTTGAGCAATCAACTTCAAGAGTCATATGTGGGAAAATAGAGGAAAATTATAAAAAACTGAGATAGGTTATTTTCAAGCACAGATCAAAGAACATTAACCTATTTCACTTTTCTCACAGGTGCTACCAATTTGAATATTATAAGATGTCTTTGGGCTCTATTTTCATAATGTGTTTTTTCCTGTTTTAGACATGGATTTCAAATGCATATTCCAGACACCTGGAGATGTTTAAAAAAAAAAAAAGATAGGCTTTTCTTAAAAATGAATTGATTTACAAAAACCTCCTCCCATTTTACAACAAATATCAAGGATTAGGAGATAAGAGTTCATTTATGAGCCCTGCTACACTAAAATTTGTCACCGTGACATTTAGCTATCTATATGGGTTCATCATTACCTATTTATTGCTCCCTTAGAGGTCTAAAAACATAAAGTTCCTGAATCAAGTCTTGGAACTGGAGAAAAGCTCTTAAAAATCCTACAAAACCTAACTCTGTACTTTTCCTAGTCATTTCCTGCGGTACCACGGTTTATTGCTATAAAACCTGTGGCACATCCCGCACGTCCTACTCATTAAAACTGCGGACCCCCGTAAAAGGTAAAATAAAGAGAAAAGTAAGTTCTAGAAGCCTAGCTAGTCGAATATTCTCCCAACTGGGGCCTTCTAGAAGCGCTATCTGGTCAAGCTTTGTTGAGATTGCAACAAGATGATGAGCTTAGTGGAAAGGAGTCGCCTTCACTAAGTGGGCCCGCAGGCTATTTTTGGCGCAAAGTTTATTTTTAGACTATGCATATTTTTAGACATATGGATCATGTTCTATGAGTTGCAGGATGTTATTTGTGGATGGTTGGTCAAGTCAGAAAAAAAAAGATGGACTTCTATTTTTAGACATATTGGGCAAAATTTGTTTTTAGATTGCCAGTCTAAAAATAGATATGTATAATATTATTAGCTCTTAATAATATTTAGACTCTAAACATTATCTTATTCTCTTGGAGCACTTCAGTTAAGTGCACAGATGTGGCACAGGAGATGACAGAAGGAATTACGCTATTCCTAAGGGTTAAGTGGAGCTATTGCATGAAGACTTCAATTAGAACTCATGTGACAGAGTTTAGTGGAGTTGATTGAGGAAGTTAGTGGAGTTGTATTCAGTTTAACTAATATAAACATAGTTGAGCTATTTGTATTCAGTTTAACTAATTGATACAATTAGTGAGAGTGGTGTGAATTAATTATTAATTAATTCACTAATTATAAATTCATAAATCAACTAAAGAATGCATCAGTTAACTTCAGTGCATGGACAGTTTCAGTGGAGACCAGTGCAGAAATAAGTGAAAGAGAAGGTTAACTATCAGTTGTGACTATATTGTTGCTATTTGCAACACACAGATAGGTGGAGAAGCCCATGAGGATTGCGCATTTCAAGCCAGGTGGTTTATCTATTTAATGAAGCCATCCCATAGCATTAATTACGCAATAGAGGTTGGCTATCAAGTGGCAAAATATTGGAGCATGTGTTTTGCTAGATCTAGCTTGATAGTGTGTAGCAATTGAGGGTGTGCATGAGAGTTTGTGAGGAGATTTTGTACTATGATTGTTACATGATCTCCATGACATATAATATACAGATAGTTGGGGTTTTTAGCTTTAATCTTTCCCATTAAACAGTGTGTTCATATGTGTGATTGTTTGTGGTTTTAATGTATGCATGCAATTGATTTTATTTCCGCATGTGATGATCAATGGTAGAACAGATTATGTATTATGCATGAAGCTAAAATAGTGTGTGATCAGGAGAATCTTGGTGAATAATATCTCAGTTATTCAAATTTCTACATGGCATCGGAGCGATATTGATCATTGGAGCAATTGCAAAACATTGAAGCGGTTGAGTTTTGAGCTGGTGGAATTCGAATTTGCAGCAGAGTTTTCTTGGTGTCAAAGTTGAGATGTCTTTCAACGGATTGCGATTGGAGTATGCCCTTGAGGGCAGCTCGAATTATATTGCATGGAAGGACAGGATGGAGGCAGTGCTAGATGATAATGGGTTGAAGGAGTTCATAGATGTTGAAGTCCCAAAGCCTACTTCTACTGATGCTGCCATACTTGACGCATGGCAAAAGAAGACATCAAAGGGTCAAAGGATTCTGTTGGAGGGTGTGAAGGATCAAATAGTGTCCAGCCTTCATGGTAAGGCTTATCCATTCTTGATGTGGAAATCCTTGACAGATTTATTCCAAAGCAAGAGCCACAAGAGGAAGTTGGCGCTCAAGGATAGACTCAGAAACATAAAGATGGAGAAAGGCGACAGTATGCCCAAGTACCTCACGAAGTTCATCCAATGCAGGGATGAGCTGGGAAGTGTGGGGGTGACTGTTGATGATGAGGACTTGGTGAGCTTGGCTCTCCTTGGGCTTCTAAAGAGTTGGCATTCCTATCAGGACTCTGTCAATGGTCGGGAGAAATTTCCAGGATGGGAGCGACTTTGGTCAGATCTTGTGCAAGAGGAGATAAGGCGAAGTACCAGGGACGGGTCTTCATCAAATAACTCTGATGAAGAGAATCGCACTTTGGCTACCAAAGAAAAGAAGGGGAAGAGAAAGAAAGCTTCTCAATCCGGTGCGAAAGGCAAGAAGCAGGACATGTCCAAGGTGAAGTGCTTTCACTGTCACCAACACGGATATTATGCCACTAATTGTCCACAGAAGAAGAAAAATAAGCAGGCTATTGGAACTGCAGCTGGAGAGGCCTTAGCCTCGCAGTTTGAGCTAGATTTTTCGCTAATCGCATGCTTGGTTTCAAGTTTGATGGGTTCAGTGTGGTTTTTGGACAGTGGTGCATCTTTTCACATGACAGGAGATTGATATTTGTTTACTAATCTGGATGAGAAAGATCTTGGAGTGCACATCGAGATGGGCGATGATGGTAGATACAGTGCGATCGGTATCGGTACCATTTCCTTTGAGAGGGAGTCTGGTAAACCCTTTGTATTGAAGGAAGTGATGCATGTTCCAGGATTGAAGAAGAATCTTATCTCTGTGGCGATGTTAGAAGACAAGGGATATGATGTTGTCTTTAGCGAGGGAAAGGATTTCCTACGCAGTAAGGCAATTGGTGAGACCCGTAGGATAGGGGTTTGAGTTAAGAACCTTTATCAATTTCAAGTAGATGGCTGCGTAGCAATGACAGGCAAGGCAGAAGGAGTGGTGAGCCGGGATGATGGCGAGTTGTGGCACCGGAGATTGGGCCACCTTCACCATGGAGCTTTGAAGATATTGCAGCAGATTTCTACTGGGCTTCCTAAAGGCACTCTTGCACAGTCAGATCAGTGCAAGGGGTGTACCTTGGGAAAATTTGTGAAAGCCACCATTCATGAGAAGGATAGTTGCGCCACGACGATCCTTGATAGAATTCACACAGACGTGTGTGGACCTTTCTCAGTAGCTTCGACAGTAAAGCACAGGTACTATGAGATATTTGTTGATGATTTTTCTTGTAAGTGCTGGATCTTCTTCATGCAGAAGAAGAGCGAGACATACTCAAAGTTATGTGAGTTCAAGGCAGTGGTTGAGAAAGAATTGGGGAAGCAGGTGAAGGCTCTAAGGAGCGACAATGGTGGTGAATTCATCTCTGGTGAATTCAAGGACTTTTGCAGCACAGAAGCAGTTCGAAGAGAGCTCATAGCACCTCATAACCCACAGTAGAATGTGGTTGCTGGGCGGAAGAACAGAACGATCGTGGGTGTTGCACGAGCGATGTTGCATGATCAGGGCCTACCCATACACTTGTGGGTGGAGGCATGCAATACTGCAGTATATGTGCATAACCGTTGTCCTCACAGGATACTTGGCATGAGTACACTCGAGGAGGCGTTTTCTGGTAAGAGGCCTGATATTTCCCATTTGAGGATTTTTGGTTCACCTGTTTACATTCATGTGATGAAGGATGCTAGGAAAAAGCTGGAGTCGACTGCGGAGGTTGGGATATTTGTGGGGTATGATGATACGCCCCACAACTATCGTGTGTATTTGCCAGACAATCGCAATACTGTTGTGCGACGGGATATCAAATTTCAGGAGGAGAAAGCCATGAAGTGTTCGCTTGAGAGGGAGCCACACTTGCATGCAGATGAGGAGCTATTAGTTCCTAAGGATGAGTCTTAGGATGTGGATCAGCCACAATATGAGGTTCATGGAGTGGAAGAGACCACTCAGGCAGCGCCAAACATCAGAGGGTGGAAGCGCACTACAGAAGCTGAGCGACTGGCTCAAGATGCAGAGAAGGTTGTAGGAGCACCTACATCACAGCGCAGACAGAGATAGTCACCTGACCGGTATACTGGATCCATGGCTCTTATGAGCAAGTGTATCGTGACAGAGCCATCCTCTTTCGAGGAAGCTGTGGAGGACCCCGCATGGGTAGATGCCATTGTGGAAGAGTATGATTCGATTGTCAGAAACAGTGCATGGGAGATTGTCCCAAGGCCAGAAGGGAAATCAGTGGTGGGTTCGAGATGGATCTACAAAGTGAAGCAGGCAGCTGACGGGAGTGTGGAGAAGTACAAGGCAAGATTTGTTTCCCGAGGCTTCTCACAGATAGAGGGGATCGGTTATGAGGAGACCTTTGCACCTGTTGCAAGGTATTCTTCCATACATACGATTCTAGCTCTCTCAGCACAAATGGGGTGGCACATTCATCAAATGGATGTGAAGACTATGTTCCTCAACAGATTCATTGAGGAGGAGGTGTACATAGAGCAGCCCGAAGGTTTCGAGATATTCAGCAGCGAGTCGCATGTGTGCAGGCTCAAGAGAGCGTTGTATGGGTTGAAACAAGCACCTCGTGCTTGGTACACACGGATAGACAGTTATTTCACCGGACTTGGATTCTCCAAGAGTGAGGCGGATCCTAACCTATACCAGATTGTGGTGGAGGGTAAGTTGCCGATCATTGTACTTTATGTAGATGATTTGATTTTGACAGGTGATGAGCTGTTGATACTCTCATGCAAGGAGGATCTTGCAAAAGAGTTTGAGATGAAGGACTTGGGCCTCCTTCATTATTTCCTGGGATTGGAAATTTGGCAGCACAGTGGTGGACTATTTGTTTCTCAGGGTAAGTATGCCCGGGAGATACTGGAGAAGTTCAACATGCATGGCTGCAAGCCTGTTGATACTCCTATTCCTGGTGGTTGGAGGAAGGAGGATGCTACTTCGGCGGAGGTAGTGGATGCCACTGTTTATCGACAGTTGGTGGGGTCGCTTATGTATCTGGTCAATACACAACCCGACATATGCTATGCTGTTAACCAAATTTCACAAGCTATGGTTAAGCCTACTAAGCTATTTTGGAAGGCGGGGAAGCATGTATTGAGATATCTCAGAGGCACATCGGGATATGGATTGTGGTACAGACAGTCGGATGAGGTGAAGTTGTGTGGCTTCACGGATGCAGATTGGGCAGGGAGCCCAACGGACAGAAAGAGCACATTTGGAGGGATTTTCAGTATCGGGTCGACAACAGTTTCTTGGTACAGCAGGAAGCAGATATCTGTGGCACTCAGTTCAGCAGAAGCCGAGTATATGGCAGCGAGTTTGGCTGCATGCGAGGCTATATGGATGAGGAAGATCCTAGTCGGGTTGTTCGGTTCACACTTAGATCCTACTGTGATTTATTGTGATAATCAGAGTTGCATCAAACTCTCAGTTAATCCAGTATTTCATCATAGATCTAAACACATTGACAGTCGTTATCATCATATCAGAGATTGTGTGCAGCGGAAGGTCATGTTACTTTCATACATTCCTACGAAGGATCAGGATGCTGATATCTTGACGAAGGCGCTCACCAGGAGCAAATTCAAATACCACAGGGGAAGGATAGGGGTTGCAGATAATCCATATATTTTTGAGAGGGAGTGTTGAGATTGCAACAAGATGATGAGCTTAGTGGAAAGGAGTCGCCTTCACTAAGTGGGCCCGTAGGCTATTTTTGGGCGCAAGTGTTTATTTTTTTAGACTATGCTAAATAGACATATTGGGGCGGAATCTATTTTTAGTTTCGGTCTAAAAATAGATATGTCGAAATATTATTAGCTCTTAATAATATTTAGACTCTAAACAAACATCTTATTCTCTTGGAGCACTTGAGTTCTAGAATTACGGTTAGCTGGGCGGCGGAAGTTACACTTCTCTTCTAAAGGGTGTAGTGGAGCTGTTGCCAGAGACTTCAGTGAGAACTCATGTGACAGAGTTTGGTGGAGTTGATTGAGGAGTTAGTGGAGTTGTATTCAGTTTAACTAATCTAAACATAGTTGAGCTTTTTGTATCCAAGTTAACTAATAGATACAATTAGTGAGAGTGGTGTGAATTAATTATTAATTAATTCACTAATTATAAACTCATAAATCAACTAAATAATGCATCAGTTAACTTCAGTGCATGGACAGTTTCAGTGGAGACCAGTGCAAAAATAAGTGAAAGAGCAGGTTAACTATCAGTTGTGACTATACTGTTGCTATTTGCAACACACAGATAGGTGGAGAAGCCCATGAGGATTGCGCAGTTCAAGCCAGGTGGTTTATCTATTTAATGAAGCCATCCCATAGCATTAATTACGCAATAGAGGCTGGCTATCAAGTGGAAAAATATTGGAGCATGTGTTTTGCTAGATCTAGCTTGATAGTGTGTAGCAATTGAGGGTGTGCATGAGAGCTTGTGATGAGATTTTGCGCTATGATTGTTACATGCTCTCCATGACATATAATATATAGATAGTTGGGGTTTTCAGCTTTAATCTTTCCCATTAAATACTGTGTTCATATGTGTGATTGTTTGTGGTTTTAATGTATGCATGCAATTGATTTTATTTCCGCATGTGATGATCAATGGTAGAAGAGATTTTGTATTATGCATGAAGCTAAAATAGTGTGTGATCAGGAGAATCTCGGTGAATAATATCTCATTTATTCAAATTTCTACAAGCTTCGCCCCTTCCATTCATGAACCTTTATCCCTTCATAAATGGAGCTATCCCTTGGTTTTTGGAGCTAAAATACCATGATGAGAGGGCTTTATCCCTTCCTTATTGGATCTGAAAATACCTCCCTTCTGCTATAAATTGAGACCATGTTTTAGTCTTGAGGGTGCTTAGAACTTGGTAGTTTTGAGGTAAATTGATGAAGAAATTATACTCTCCACATTTGGCATCATTGGCATGAGAGAGATCGCATACTCATGGACATAGTCTTATGCTGATTCAGAGAGTTGGAGTCTTGTCAAACTAAGGAAAATGGCTGTTCGGGACCCTGGAAGAACCTGTACAAACATCAAGGTGTAAAGGTTGTAAGGTTTCTTCTTTTATTCAAAGTTAATACAAATGGATTCTATTTTCTCATTGAGTTGTTCATCTATCTTTTGAATAATTTAATTCTTGGATTCCTTGATCACTAAGATAGATTATTGATTTTGAATTATCATATCTTGCAGATGCTTTTGATCTTGTTTACTTGTCTTTGATTGCAAATTTACACGCTGGATCAATATCTTCTGCAACGACTACATTGAAGACCAGGTAAAGTGTTGGAATTCGGGTAGGATCATCTCCCCATACGATAATTAATAATTATCAAGCATAATGGTCCAGAGAAAATGATCTACATTTGTTTGTTTGTTTCTAGATATCCTTAGGATACTACAGAGATCACTCTTGTCCACAAGAGGGATTTGTCCGTCTAACAAAATGGCGACTTCGCTGGGGAATATCTTAACTTAGTTTTCTTTTTAATTTTTCAATTTGATTTTTGAGATTTCTGTGAGATTTCTTTGACTTAGATTAGCTCAAAATTGGATTGGGTAGAAAACTCAATAGGATCCCTGACTGTAAATCTGTATTTTTATTTTCTCTACTTTTCCTTCCTTCCACACTTTTTTCTTAAAAACAGAGCGGTATACTCCACAACTTTTAGTAGAATACAGTGCGGTACCGCACCTTATTCCATTAAAAACTGTGGACCTCTGGAAAATTTTAGAAAAAGTAGAAATTTTGTTTTCTGGAATCCCATTTTTTGTTTTTTTGTTCTTTGTCCAATTTTTCTTGACTGTCAAAGATTTCTGTGAAAAGTTCCTTTCAGAAATTCAATGTTTAAAGTGATCTTTTCAGTTAGTTTGCTTTTATGAGTAAATGTTGCCTTGTCTTCTTGTTTCTATGAATCAGAAACTTATGTATACCTTAGCTACTTTTTATGTCATTGTTCTGTTGAGCCATTGAACTTGATGCGATTATTACTCTTATGAAAATTTGATTTTGTTTTCATTAGCAAACTTTGAAAACCTTTTGGATAGATAAGGTCTGAATTTCATTTTAAAACTATTACTGGATGCTTTATCTTCTTGCTGAAACAAGCAGGAAGATCTTGGTTAGATTACAAACTGAGGTAAGACATCCTTCAACTTTTAGATAGAGTTCAAGATTATAAATTTCTTTTAGTTTTGAATTTTGTAGTTTTAAGACTTTTTTTTTTCTTTTGGAAGAAGTTTGATTTTTGTTTTTGATCTAAATGATATAAGGAATTTCATTTTGAGCAAAGATCTTTTTGAAATTGAGTTCTCTGAATTTCCTTCTCTTCAAAGTTTCTCATGTTGGAAAGAAAGAATTGATATTTTGAAAGTTATTGAAATCTCTGAACTCTTTCCTCTAGTTATATTTCATTGAAAAGAAATGAGTTTTTTATCATATATATGCATTGTAGCGTATTTTGAGTCGGGTCATTAAAACATCATTAAAGTTTCATTTATGTACCCATTGTCCTAAGAAACTACCAATTAAAAGTAACGCTTAATTAAAATCAATCTAGATATTTTATATTTTCTAGGGATATTTTCCACCAATATAGCTTAGGCTAGTGTCTTGGAATAGGTTTTAGTTAACTCTCCAAGAGAGTAAAAACAAACAAGTAGTTGATCTTGTAGTAGGAAAATCCAATTGTAAGATGTATGCTCTGGGAAGCTCCTCCTAAAGGAGTCAAGCACGAGATCATATCTAAACCAGTGAGGTAATCACTATCTCATTGGGAATGATAGAAGATGTGCATGTATTAAAAACAGTAAACCTCGGATAGACCATTTTCGAGGAGCCTAAGGTCACTTATTGGTAAACCTTAGATTATGTCAAGGAGCCTTCAAGGGGATTGATATTGTTACTTTTCCCTTGTGTGTATATCGGATTGTAGACTCTTCCCCCAAGTATATGTGTTCCCGTTGGTGACCTTAGTGGCCATAAAATTTAGGATTCTTTCCCAAGGTGATGGTGGAGGGGAGGTCCCACTGCACTTGGAGTAGACGTCGGCTAGACTCACTTGGACTCTCCGGAGGGTTATCTTCACTCGAGATGGTTTAAGTGGAGAAACTTGCACCGGCCTGTTTCATTAAGAAGTTTGTCGAGATAACTGTTCCAACTGCCATTTCTACATTAAAATTTTATGATGTTGGATTTCATCACCAACTAGTGTTTTTAGTGCAGGGATCTACTGTTTGTGTGTGGATTGATCTCTTAGATTTTTATAGGCACATGATTCATTTGATTGTTTCCTTAGTGAATTTAGGGAATTGTTTGACATTTTCTTTGATTGCGTGTGTTAAAAGTTTTAATCATGGAAGAATTACCAAGACAGTCGCATAGAACTTAGGGGAAACCCCATGAGTATACACCAAGCCATTTAGAAAAACTGAAACCTCTGATACCAAATGTTATCAGTAGAATTGGATTAAGAAAACATGGAGAATCATCCATAATTATTCATCCTGATTCTGAAGTAGATCAACCGCAAATAGAAGAACATACTCCACAAACAATTTCAAAATCCGAATTAATTGAAGTTGCTTCTGCAACAAGTGAGTTATCAGCTGAAAAACCTAAAATTTCTGAACCGAAAATTGAATCTGCCACGTCTGAACCTAATTTAGAGTTTTCTACTCGAACTTCTGGTCATCCTAATTCACCCAGAGAAAGAAACCAAATCACAGAAGATCTTCCTCCTGGTCTCATTAGTATTGAAGAATTTACTGACCCTGAAGAAGAAGTTTTTATTCCTTCAGCTCGAGAATCTTTAAATCTTAGAGAACGTGAATCAATTTTTTATAGTCCTTTTAGACAAGACGCTTGGTATTCTTCACTAACATGTTTTCTACAAAATGTAGGTCTTGAGTATTCACCACCCCGAATTCCCTTTTTCCCTACACCGATAGGTTATAAAGCTTCGTTAAACATGTATAGTGAGTCATCTATGTTTACTGAATCGCCAAAAACATTTTTATATGGTGGTCCGTCTGTTCCTATAGGCTATCAGTCGCTCTCTGGTACATTCTCAGGAGAATCTCCTCTTCCTAACAAAGCAATGTCATCATCTGGCCCGAATGAATAAAATACTGGAACTTTGAACAATGAGAAAATTTATATGATGTCTGGAAATATTCCAAACTCTGGACCTCAAGATAGTAATTTATCGCCTGGGGGGAAACCTCAAGGACAGTACATACCTCAGGGTCAATATCAACCCCATGGACAGTACATACCTCAGGGTCAATATCAACCCCAGGGACAGTATATGCCTCAAGGTCAGTACACGCCTCAAGGTCAATATCAACCTCAAGGGAAGTACCAAGCTCAAGGATTGCAACCTCCTTTAGGACAACAGTTCTATTCAGAACAGAAAATGTTACAAAGAGGTGGAACTTATCCAGCAAATTATCAACCATATGTTCAACCAAGTTATGGTCTGTCTTATGCACAACCTTCATTAGGACCCTCATATCCCGGAATGGCGTGGGATTCATCCCAAGTCCAACAGAATTTACAACCAAATGTGCAAGTACCTTATTATCAAGCTGGACAACAAGTTGATTATAATCAACCTCAACAACCAGTCCAACCTACCATACAAATACCTGCATCTGGTCTTGTTCAGGAGCCTGTTCTGAGTACACCTAGGACTCCGCCACAAACTACTGCTTAGAATTTTGTTCAACCTACCACACCTATTCCTGGACTGTCTACAGCTCCTATTAATTCTACCCCTCAAACATCGGTATAGATTCCTCAAGTTTCTATTCTGTAGCCTGGACCTACAATTCAGACTACTTTTCATATGCCTACAAGACAACCTAGTACAAGTAAAATTATAACAAGTCAACCTCAATTTACTTATCAACCGTATCAATGGTTGTTCCAATATGGAATTTTTCCACAAAATCCATATTACCCGCAACAACCGTATCCTGGGTATACATATCAGACACATGTTCAACCCCAGTATGGTCTGGGTATTCCTGGTTATCTAGGAGGCATTCCAATTCCCAATGCACAAGCTATTCCTGGATATCCTGGTTATCCACCTCCTGGGACTGGTTTAGTCTCACAAGGTTATCAAAAAGACCCTATCCGTCGATTTCCATTCATAGCAACTTTATATTTACCTGTTTTATCCCACCTTATGAATGATCCTATCTATTATCATCCGTATTGGCCGCCCATGATGCATAATTTACCCAGTGATATCCCTAATTTTGAAGGGGAAATCAGGAGAGGATCCTTCTAACCATGTCATGACTTACCACCTTTGGTGTGCATCCAAATCATTAATCGACGATTCTATTCGACTTAGACTTTTTCAGAGAACGTTAATAGAATTAGCTGCCAAGTGGTACATTGAATTTCCACGAGGCTCATTTTCCAATTTCAACGCTCTATCAACTGCTTTCTTAACTCATTTTTAGTTGCCAGTCATATATGACAACAACATGCAATTATTAACTTCACTAAAAAAATCTACGTCTATGTACATATCAGATCATATACATGAATGGAGACGTAGAAGACGTTTGGTAAAAGTTTTTATCCTGGATCAAATATTGGCAGAATGGTTTATCAAATCATTTCTACCAAAAATCACTGAAGGTGTAGCTAAAGGAGGAGTTATTACAGAAGAACAAGTTATTTCTCAAGCTCAGTATCTTGAGTTGGTATATACCCAGTCAGGTACTTTGTATGAGAAAATTCCTGATTTACCGCGTCTTGGTGAGATAAAAACAACTCCTTCAGGGTCTCATGCCGCTGACGGTGTAATCGGTTCAGTTAGTACGACAAAGAGTAAGAAGAAATCTTCCAAGATTACTTCTCCCATAATAACTTTACCTGATTCACCAAAAGGAGAATCTTCCCTGGAAATTTCTGCCGATATTCACATTGTGGACTCATCTACTACAAAGTCAAAATATGGTAGCAAGATAAAAGGGAAAAATAAAGGTAATCAGACTTCATCTCCCAAAGAAAAAACTGACAAAACTGAATCAACTGATGATAAACAGAAACCTCGTTATCCTTGTCTTATCTGTGATGAGGATCATTTCACCAAGGAATGTCTGCATAGGGTTGAGGTATCTAGGTTCATCAAAGGTTTGTCCACCCCCGCCGTCTTGAAGGATTTCTTGTTCAAGATATAAAAATGATTGGATCTTCTTCTAATACATTAGAATATATTTTGATGGTTGTGACTTGATCGCAATATGATGGAAGTAAAAATCCTGTTGTTGGTAAATAAGTAGAAAAATATAATTCTACACCAGCTACATCTCCTTCGGTTTCTAATCCACTACATATCAAGAAACCTAATCCTGATTTAGTAATCAAACCACCTGCTAAAGGTGTACTTCATAAATCAGCTTTCAATCCACATGCGAGAGCTGCTTAGAATTACAACATTGTGGAGGACTTAGCAATATCTCCTTTAGCAATGTCGGCCTTGGAAGTGTTGCAATCATGCCCAGCACAAAGGAAATTACTCTTATCAGCCATTAGAGCTATAGATCTTCAGGATTCGAACCTCATGGTCTTCGATTTAGAAAATTTTGCACCTCGTCTCCCTCATCAAATGGCTTTTCAGATCCCAGTACTAGTCAAAAACACATGTTGCTTTCGTATTTTTATTGATGAAGGAGCATCAACATGTATCATATCATTAAATTTTTGGAAATTTTAGAAATTATATGCAAGATGCATGTATATATCCAGATTCTCCTAATCTAACAATATTTTATCTTCTTGCTAAATACATAATCCTTCCACTGTTAATCTTCTGCAGAAATTAAAATCAATTGCAAACACATGAAGTAATAAAAACAATCGCACATAACACAGTTGTTTAACGAGAAAGCCTGAAGCTGAAAACCCCAACTATCATATATTATGTATCATGGAGATCATGTAACAATAACATACAAGGCTTAGTACATCAAGCTCTCAGTACAATCAATCATCACACACTAATCAGAAGAAATTTGCAAATCCATGCATCGATTTCTTGCCATCTGATAGCCTGCCTCCACTGTGCAATCCCTGTTGAAGAATACCTCTAAATGAATTCGAATTACCCTTTCTTGCACTACGCAATCCTAATTGGCAACTCCAATGTGTGTTGGGTGCAATAAATGCATCATTATAGTCACAACAGATAGTCCATCTTGCCCTTTCACCTATCTCTCCACTGGGTCTCCACTAGAACTGACATGCATTGTAGTTAACTGCTGCATTTTTCATTTGATTAATAAGTTATTATTTTTGAATTAATTAACTAATTAATTCACTCCACTCTCACTAGTGTATCATTCAGTTAGACTAGATACAACTAGCTCAACTGATTTTAACTCCATTAACTGAGTTAAACTGAATAACAACTCCATGAACTACTCTTCCAACTCTGTCATAAATTTTCCACTTCAGTTCTAACTGAGTCCTCCATGCATGAACCACCAGTAAACCCTAGGAATTGCGTAATTCCTCCAGCCCACTGATTTGACAAATATGTACACTGAAATTAAGTGCTCCAAGAGAATAAGTTGATGTTTATTGTTGGATTATTATTAAGAGCTAATAATAATCGACACTTCTATTTTTAGATCGACGATCTATAAATAGACTTCGCCCAATATTCTAAAAATAGAATTTAATCTATTTTTCCAACTTGACCAACCATCCACAAATAGCATCTTGCAACTTCTGAAATATGATCACCATGTCTAAAAATAGACATAGTCTAAAAATAGACTTGCACCTAAAAATAGCCCGCGGGCCCACTTAGTGAAGGCGACTCATTTTCACTAAGCTCATCATCTTGTTGAATCTCAACACTCCCTCTCAACAATATAGGGATTATCCTTCACCCCGATCCTGCCTCTATGGTATTCGAATTTTCTCCTGGTGAGCGCCTTCGTTAGAATATCTGCATCCTGATCTTTAGTAGGAATGTACTAAAGCAACATGATCTTCCGCTGCACACAATCTATGATATGATGATACCAGATATCAATATGTTTAGATATATCATGAAACAAAAGATTAATCGAGATTTTAATGCAACTCTGATTATCACAATGTATCACTATAGGATATAAATGTGAACTGGACAAATCGACCAGGATCTTCCTCATATAGATAGCCTCACATGCAGCTTGACTTGCTGCCATGTATTCTGATTCTGCTAAACTGAGTTCCACGGATCTTTGTTTCCTACTGTACCAAGAAACTGTCGTAGATCCGATACTGAAAATCACTCCGGATGTGCTCTTTCTATTCATTGGGCTGCCTGCCCAATCTGCATCTGTGAAGCCATGCAACTTCACCTCATCCGTCTATCTGTACCATAATCCATACTCATATGTGCCCCTGATATACCTCAGGACATGCTTTCCTACCTTCCAAAAGAGCTTGGTAGGCTTAACCATCACTTGTATTAACTAGATACATCAGTGAACCCACCAACTGTTGATAAACAATGGCATCCACTACCTCTGCCAATGTAGCATCCTCTTTCCTCCAATTTCCTGGAAGAGGAGTGTCGATAGGCTTGTAGCCTTGCATGTGAAAATTCTCCATTATCTCCCGGGCATACTTGCCTTGAGACACAAACAGTTCACCTTCCCACTGCCATATTTCCAATCCAAGGAAATAATGAAGGAGGCCCAAATCCTTCATCTCAAACTCCTTTGCAAGATCTGCCTTGCATTAGTGTATCAACTGCTCATCACCCGTTAAACTGCTCATCACCGTTAGTATTAAATCATCAACATAAATAACAATGATTAAAATTTTACCCTCCACCACAATTTTTCAGAGTTTACATCACTTCTCACTCTTGAGTAGAAGCCAAGTCTGGTGTAATAGTGTCGATCCATGTGTCTCAAGCACCAAGGTGCTTGTCATCACCATCAGTCTTTTAGTACTGCCTTTTTTAGGCCATGCGGGATCTGAATTCATAGCTGCCTCAATGCTTTCTTTCAGTGATCTTCATCGGGAACACAGTCTTCACATCCATCTGATGAATGTGCCAACCCATCTGCGCTGAGAGAGCAAGGATGGTCCTTATGGAATAATACCATGTGACATGTGCAAAGGTTTCTTCATAATCAATCCCCTCGATCTGTGAGAAGCCCCAAGAAACAAATCTTGCCTTATACTTCTTGACGCTCCCATCAGAAACTTTCTTTACCTTGTAGATCCATCTTGATCCTACAACTGATTTACCAACCGGCCTTGGAAAAATCTCCCAAGAACTGTTTCTGACAATGGATTCATACTCCTCCACCATGGCATCTACCCATGTGGGCTCCTGCAATGCTTCTTCAAAAGAAGATGGCTCTGTCATGACACACTTGCTCATAAGAGCCATGTATCTAGTAAATCAGTCAGGTGACTGTCTCTGTCTGCGCTGTGATATAGGGACTCCTACATTCTGTGCCACATCAAGCTTTAGTCTCTCATCTTCTATGGCACACTTTCTGCCTTGTCTTATGTTTGGTTTTGCATGAGTGGAATCCTCCACTCCATGAATCTCCTCCTGTGGATAATCCACATCTAGAGGCTCATCTTTGGGAACAAGAAGTTCCTCCTCTGCATGCAAGTGTAGCTCCCTCTCAAGCATAGCTTGTGCAACACCCACAATCATTTTGTTCTTCCTCTCAATGACCCCATTCTACTGTGGGTTATGAGGCTCTATGAGTTCTCTTCGAATTCCTTCTTTGCTACAGAAGTCTTTGAATTTTCCTCAGATGTATTCACCACCATTATTGCTCCATAGAGCTTTCACTTTCTTACCGAATCCTTCTCCACCAATGCTTTAAACTCACAAAACTTTGAGAATGTTTCACTCTTCTTCTGCATGAAGAATATCCAACATCTACGAGAATATTCATCAAAAAATATAACATAATACCTATGTTTTTATGTTGAAGCAACCGAGAAAGGTCCACACACGTCTGTGTGAATTATCTCCAAGATCACCAAAGCACGGTTGTCCTTCTCATGCAAGGTGGTCTTCACAAACTTACCCATAGTACATCCATTGCACTGATTTGACTGTGCAAGAGTACCCTTGGGAAGTCCAGTAGAAATCTGTTGCAAACTATTCAAAGCGCCATGGTGAAGATGGCCCAATCTCCTGTACCATAATTCGCCCTCATCCCGGCTCACCACTTCTTTTTATTTTCCCATCATTGCAGTGCAGCCATCTACCTCCATCTTGTAGAGATTCTTAACTTTAATCCCTATCCTCTTGGTTTGAAAAGTTTTTTTATTTCGCAAGAAAGCTTTTCCATTGCTAAAAACAACATCATAACCTTTGTCCTCCAACATTGTGATCGAGACCAAGTTCTTCTTCAGACCTAGAACATGCATAACATCTTTCAACAGAAATGGATTACCTGACTCCCTCTCAAAGGTAATGGTCCCAATTTCAGTCGCATTGTATCGACCATCGTTGCCCATCTATATATGCATTTGAAGGTCCTTCTCCTCCAAGTCACTAAGCAACTCCTTGTCTCCCGTCATATGGAAAGACGCACCACTATCAAGATACCACACCGATCCCATATATCTTGAAACCAAGCATGTGATCAAAGAGAAATAAATTTCAAATTGCGAGGCTAAGGCCTCTACAGCTGCACCTCCAGCAGCCTTCTTGTTGTTCTTCTTCTTTGGGTAGTTAGTGGCGAAATTCCCATGTTCGTGACAGTGAAAACACTTCACCTTGGACAAATCCTGCTTCTTGCCTTTAGCTTTGGATTTTGAAGGAAATTTATTCCCCTTCACTTTCCTTGCTTTGGCAGGAAAAGCGCAATTCCCTTCATCTTCATTCTTCGATGAAGAGCCATCCCTGGTACTTCGCCTTATCTCCTCCTACACAAGATCCGACCAAATTCGCTCCGATCCCGCTAGTTTCTCCCGTCCATTGACAGAGTACTCGTAGCTATGCCAACTCTTAAAAAGCCCAAGGAGAGCCAAGCTCACCAAGTCTTCATCATTAAAAGTAATCCCCACACTTCATAGTTCATCCCTACAGTGGACAAACTTCGTGAGATATTTTGGAATATTGTCGCCCTTCTCCATTTTTATTTTTCCGAGCTTATCTTTCAGCGCCAACTTCCTCTAGTTGCTGCTGCTTTGGAACAAATCTATCAAAGCCTTCCACATTGAAAATGGAGTGGTTTTCCAATGAAGGCTGGACATAATATGGTCCTTCACACCTTCCAATAGAATTCTTCTTGTCTTTTCTATCTTCTTTTGCCATGCATCAACTAATGCAGCATCGCTAGATCCCGGCTTAGGAACATCGCTATCGATGAACTCCTTCAGTCCATTATCCTCCAGCACCACCTCCATCCTATCCTTCCAGGCTATGTGATTTGAGATACCATCAAGGGCATACTCCAATCGCAAACCATTGAAAGACATTTCAATTTATACTCAACTGTCGCACCAAGAATTTTCTGAAGCAAATTCAAATTGTCCACCAGCACAAACTCAACAATTCTTCACAATTTCAATCTTCAAGAATTAACATTGCTCTGATACCATGTAGAAATTATATACAAGATGCATGTATATATCTAGATTCTCCTGATCTAACAATATCTTATCTTCTTGCTAAATACATAATCCTTCCACTGTTAATATTTTGCGGAAATTAAAATCAATTGCAAACACATGAAGTAATAAAAACAATCGCACATAACACAATTGTTTAACGGGAAAGCCTGAAGCTAAAAACCCCAACTATCATATATTATGTATCATGGAGATCATGTAACAATCTCATACAAAGCTTAGTACATCAAGCTCTCAGTACAATCAATCGTCACACACTAATCAGAAGAAATATGCAAATCCATGCACCGATTTCTTGCCACTTGATAGCCTGTCTCCACTGTGCAATCCCTGCTGAAGAATACCTCTGAATGAATTCGAATTACCCTTCCTTGCACTACAAAATCCTCATTGGAAACTCCAATGTGTGTGTGGTTCAATCAATGCATCACTATAGTCACAATAGATATTCCATCTTTCCCTTTCACCTATCTCTCCATTGGGTCTCTACTAGAACTGACATGCATTGTAGTTAACCGATGTATTGTTTAGTTGATTAACGAGTTATTATTTGTGAATTAATTAACTAATTAATTCACTCCACTCTCACTAGTGTATCATTCAGTTAGACTAGATACAACTATATCAATTGAGTTTAACTCCATTAACTGACTTAAACTAAATAACAACTCCATGAACTACTCTTCCAACTCTGTCATAACTTTGCCACTTTAGTTCTATCTGATTCCTCCATGCATGAACCACCAGTAAACCCTAGGAATTGCGTAATTCCTTCAGCCCACTGATTTGAAAAATCTGTACACTGAAATTAAGTGCTCCAAGATAATAAGTTGACGTTTATTGTTAGATTATTATTAAGAACTAATAATAATCAACACTTCTATTTTTAGATCGATGATCTATAAATAGACTTCACCCAATATTCTAAAAATATAATTTCATCTATTTTTCCAACTTGACCAACCATCCACAAATAGCATCCTGCAAATTCTGAAATATGATCACCATGTCTAAAAATAGACATAGTCTAAAAATAGACTTGCACCTAAAAATAGCCTATGAGCCCACTTAGTGAAGGCGACTCATTTTCACTAAGCTCATCATCTTGTTGAATCTCAATAGAAATCACTTGGTTCTCCAAATCTTAACCAATCACTGAAAATCCTCAAAGCTTTTGACAGAAGAGGATTCCATCCATTTGGAATTTTACAGGATCTACCTTTAGAGGTCGAAGGAAAAACCGTTAATTTAGATGTGGAAGTAGTTGATGCCCCTATAGATTACAACCTTCTTCTGGGTCGAAGTTGGTCTTATTCTATGACTGCTGCTGTGTCATTTTTCTTTCGATTAATTATGTTTCCTCATCAAGGAAAGGTATTGAAAGTCGATCAGCTCTCATATTATTCGTCTAACCCAACTTCTACTGATAGTATTCAGCACGTTGGAAAAACGACTATCCCTTATGAGGATGTAGGAGTAGGCTTAATCAGAGATTCCTCTTTAATGGGAACTTTTTCTATGCCTCCACCTAACGTACCGTGTAATATTGCTAATATCAATATGATCACATCAAGCACTATTCCATTTGATGATCCTTGGATAGTACCTTTAGAATCAGAACTGGATTCATTCAATGGCGTGATGCCTTTGAGTCCTTTTGAAATAGCATATCAAGCAGTATACTCATTTTATAATCCTTTATCAACTGATGATGACCCAATGAATGTGGTCAATGAAGAATCATTTTCACCATCAAGCTCAGCTATAACATCAATTCCTAAACCTTTTCAACAAGTGTTTCATACTGATGAAAGCATTCGTGAATTATTGTATGTAGAAGAATTACCATGGGATGATCTCCATCATAGGTCATCATTTTTATCTAAGCTTGATAAATTCGAAAATAATTTTTCCTCTATTTTTATAGATGACTATGTCAAGGAACCTCAAAGTCCAATATCTATCACAAATTTAGATTCTGAAGTAAATTTGGGGAATATTTCTTCCATGATTCCTATTGACATATCAGTGAAACCTGGAATTATTGAAAACATTCATATAGGTTCTTCGTGTACGTCAGATGAAATTTCTACATATAAAGCCTTATTTCAAGAATTTGGTGACATATTTTCCTGGTCTTATGAAGAAATGCTAGGAATCAGTCCCAATATTGTCATTCTTGAAATAAAGACTTACCCAGATGCTAAACCTGTTAGACAACGATTACGTCCGATACATCCACGAACATTTTCTTCTATTAAAGCTGAATTTGAGAAATTACTAATAGCATGTTTTATTTATCCAATACCATTAACAAATTGGGTATCTAATATCGTTCTTGTTACAAAAAAATAAGGAACGATAAGAGTATGTGTCGACTACAGGAATATTAACAAATCTTGTCCTAAAGACAATTATCCAACCCCTTATATCGACCAAATTATTGACGATTGTGCCAAAAATGAAATGTATTCATTCATGGATGGATTTTCTGGATATAATCAGATCAACATACTCCCTGCTGATCAACCAAAAATAACATTCATTTGTCCTTGGGGAACATTTTCTTATTGTAAATTACCTTTCAGATTGAAGAATGTTGGGGCAACTTTTCAAAGGGCAATGTCCTATGCTTTTGATGACATTAAACACATTGTGAAACCTTATCTCGATGATTTACCTGCTCATTAATTACACAGGGAAGATCATCCTACTCACTTACAAGCGATTTTTATGAGATGTAGGTATTATAAGATTCACATGAATCCACACAAGTGTGTTTTCTGTGTACAATGTGGTAGATTAATAGGATTTTTCATTTCGAATAAAGGCATTCGTGTCGACCCTTCAAAGGTTGAGGCCATTATAAATTTACCTCCACCTTCCACACTCTGCCAACTCCAAAGTTTGCAGGGGAAAGAAAACTTTCTGCGTAGATTTATCCAGAACTATGCTAAGTTATCCAAAAATTTTACCAGGATTTTGAAATAGAATATTCATTTCATTTGGGATGAGATCACTGTTCGATATTTTAATGCTTTAAAACATGTATTGACCCATGCACCATTATTGCATCCACTAAATTACAGCCAGGATTACTTTTTATAATTAGCAGCCTCTGATTCCACCATAGGAATGGTATTAGTTCAAGAAAATGAATTCCACAATGATCATGTGATATACTATCTCAGTCGGAATCTCAATCCAACAGAGATTAAATACTCGCATGTGGAGAAATTGGCCTTGGAAACAGTTCAATCTGTCCAACATTTTCTTCATTACATTTTGTTACAAAAAACAACTATGATTTATAATTGTAACCCGATGATGTACATTCTAACTAAACAATTGCTCGAGGGAAAATACTCTAAATGGATAGTTATCCTTCAGGAGTTTGATTTAGAATTTGAAAAATCCAAATCAAAGAAATCACTAGTGTTCACCGAACTTATGTGTGACTTCCCGAATACTGAGACAGAAACTGTGGTAGAGCATCTGATCGTTGATGAATCTCTATTTCTTATCAGTATGTTAGATCCTTGGTATGGTGATATCATCATTTATCTCCAAACCCAAACTTTTCGGCCTAAACTTTCACATTCACATCGACGAAAGATCCATTACCAATCCCAGCAATACAATATTGTTGGGGACAAGCTTTATCATCGTGGTGCAGATTATGTATTTCAATGCTGTTTGACTCATGAAGAGGATGAACGAGTTTTGAATAACTACCATTCTGGAGTGTGTGGCGATCATATGTATAGGTATGCCACAGCCCAAAAGATATTGCATGTTGGTTATTTTTGGCCTTCGTTATTCAAATATTGCATTCTTGCGGTCCAAAAATGCCACAACTGTCAGATTTTTTATCGAAAGATGCGTGCACCACCAGCTCCTCACTAGTACATTTGGGGGAAATTCTGACGCTTGGTTCCGACGCTTTTGACCAAATGTCAGAAATTTCCCCAAATTTTTTCAATCCCGCCCGAAACTGTCGCTATACCGACGTTTAGAGAAAAGTGTCGCAATACCGACACTTAGACAAAGTGTCGCAATTACGACGTTTGGAGGAAGACGTCGCAATTGCAACACTATGCCCCAAAGCGTCGCTATTGCGATGACTGCCTCCAAACGTCGCAAGTGCAACACAATGTCTAAGTGTCGCAATTGCGACATTTGGAGGCATCCATTGCAATAGCGACGCTTTGTCCACCATCGATATAACGACACTTATATGTGCGCTACATAAAAATATGAAACTTATATGCGCGCTACATAAAAATTATTTTATTAAAAACTACATTAACGTCTGATATCACGCGCGCATTCACCCTCAGCTCTTGCAGAACAGCATTTGCCCTCAGCATTTGCCCTCATCTCTTGCAGAACAGCATTCGCCCTTAGCATTCGCCCTTAGCTCTTGCAAAACAGCATTCGCCCTCAGCATTAGCCCTCAGCTCTTTCAAAACAACATTCTCCCTCAACATTCGCCCTCAGCTCTTGCAAAACAACATTCACCCTCAGCATTCGCCCTCAGCATCTTCCCTGAGATTTTGTAGAACAGCATTTGCCCTGCATTCACCCTCAGCATTCACCCTCATCTCCTGCAGAATAGCATTCG
Organism: Pinus albicaulis; assembly: GCA_034641835.2. Classification (NCBI taxonomy): domain Eukaryota; kingdom Viridiplantae; phylum Streptophyta; class Pinopsida; order Pinales; family Pinaceae; genus Pinus; species Pinus albicaulis. The sequence continues at coordinate 50,946 of JAXQQM020086845.1, forward strand.
CCCTTAGCTCTTGCATAACAGCATTCACCCTCAACTCTTGCAAAATGGTAAGTTCTTACTGCAGCCCCTTCCTCCTATAGTAGGGTTGACTCTATTTGGGTTTTTTTGGTCAATTCCATTGGATTGTGTTAGGCTATAGGGTTCTCTCTAGATGTATTCCAATGTTCTTTCGAATGAGTTTCAAAGAGGATGTGTAAGATGTGTTTGTGCTTGCATGAATTTGACTCCACCAGTTTCATGAAGTTTAAGCTATGGATTTTAGTTCGACAAACTCATCCATCTCAACACCCGGTAACGAATTGCCCTTGGTCTGATCTATATTGAAGGTGAAGTGCAAAGTGGTAGAGAATGGGAGATCGAAAGTCATCAACTTTATCACAAGGGTAGTACTCCAGATCGAAAGTGATGAGCTTTAGTTCTCCAGATTTGGGGATTTTCTGATATTTGGGGATTTTCTAATGACGTACCAAAGGTCACATCCATACAACCATATCAAGGTCAATGTTGACATAATTCTCATATAGATATAGGTCACTGATATATAGGGTTAATATCATCATCACTATCCATGGAAACCGAATGGTTACAAAATATGTGATTGTGGTTGGCTCATTTATAATTATTACCCATTTACAACAGAGCACAATAACGAATTTCCCTTGGTCTGATCTATATTGAAGGTGAAGTGAAAAGTGGTAGAGAATGGGAGATCGAAAGTCATCAACTTTATCACAAGGGTAGTACTCCAGATCAAAAGTGATGAGCTTTAGTTCTCCAGATTTGGGGATTTTCTGATATTTGGGGATTTTCTGATGACATACCAAATGTCACATCCATACAACCATATCAAGGTCAATGTTGAGATCATTCTCATATAGATATAGGTCACTGATATATAGGGTTAATATCATCATCACTATCCATGGAAACCGAATGGTTACAAAATCTGTGATTGTGGTTGGCTCATTTATAATTATTACCCATTTACAGTAGAGCACATAAACACTAAATATGGCCCGAGCAGAGCCTTTACAACAGGCAATGGAATTGCAGCTGCTTCATCAATAACCAATAGCTCCACTTGAGAAAAAATTTCATAATCTTGGGGTTGGATATACTGCAGAGCAAACAATTGTAGTTATCATTCGTGCTCCAATATATTAATATAATTTTTACATTGAACTGAAGAAAGGGAAACAAGCAAATGCTAGCCATCATACAATGCTTTGACATAAGAGTTTTGAGTGACATACTTGAAAAAAAGAACTCATACACTGATATTTATAATCATTTGAGTTATTCAAGTTAAACACAATGTCAAGAATCAAGATTCAATACCCTCTATTATCTTCATCACCCAATACAAGATTTAAATTTTTCCCAAAGAAACGCTTATTAAATTGGCAGCCATTATTTCTCCCTGCTTTAAAAACCCTATATTTAAATGAAAACAAGCATTGTATTTCAACTACAAAAATATATTAGTGTTCAAGTGTACATGTGTGCATCACTTGTGTAGGGTATTCCTTTTCCACTTTCACATTATCCAAGAATGTGTGCGGTATAGTTCATATTTTTTGTGATTTAGATTATCTTGAAAAAGGAAAGGTAAATTATTTCCCATGGAAAAAGAAGGTTTTCCCTTTTTACTACTGGAAATGGTACAACAAAGTTCCATTTCTACACGAAACTCCTATGAAACAGGAACCAAATAAAGGCCATGTCCTCAATGGACATCATTTGGCTTTGAAAATGGCCATTGCACCGTGTTGTTTCTTATATTACATCACGATAGTTTCTTAGGTCATTTATTGTTTCTTGAGATGAAAAACAACCAAATAAATTGTGAAGATCCTTTCAAGAAATAAATGACCATTTCTCAATCATATCTCAACTATTTTTTATTTTATTCAGTGGTTGCTTACTTTGAGATAAATTTGACACTTTTATAAAGAATATAACATAAAAACACAAAATGGGAAGGAATTGATGAGGTAGATGACCTTTAGTTGTTGTCAATTAAGAATTGATAATACACGATGCATGTTTTGTACTACAAACTAGATTCCTTCCTGGAGTTAGGACACAGAGTATTGAATCAAAGTTGCAGTTTCTAACTTCTTGTATTGGTTCATCAATCTTGAAATTCAGACATTGCATGTCTTCATTGCTTCATGTTTGAATAATTTGCATTATATCGTACAATAGAAAATTAGGAATTATGATTATTATTACTTTATGGATCTGTTAAGTTACTTTTAAGTTTGCATGGTTTAGTGTGAAATTATTCTTGTGCGCCCCTAGGCCCAGGTGAAGGAATGCCAAGGACTGAGAACCATAGTTTTTAAATGGTATTGTTTCTTATACCCAAAAACCCCTCAACATCACTTCTTATTAGTTCTTAACATTAGTGTTGTAAACAATTTGAGAATTGATATAGCAAATCTCGCACTTCTCAAGATAAAGTCCTAAAGCTAAAGTGTGATACCATGTGTAATTCAATAGCCCCATTGTCACCTCACCAACCTCTTTTCACTTCGGGCTAGCTCTCCTCCAACTCAGGGGGGGTTCTCCCTAGTAGATGTTAGGGATCTAATGGCCCAACCAAACCAAGTCAAGAGCCCCCTAACTCTCTATGTTTACTACTATCAATCAAAATATTGAACAATAGGGTCGGACATGCATCCTGAAGATAAAATTGCCAGGGTATTTTTGGGTAATTTCAAAGGGAAAGTCCCCAAACACATATAATCAAGGAATTATAACATGATTTCAAACATTAAATATCAAAAAAATCGTTTAAAGGATATTGAAAGGAAAAAGGTGATGGAAGATAGAAAGTGCCTTACTTAAATGCTCTAAGGATTTTCAATAGTTGCTCCAAAAGCTTCACTTCAAGGCCCTTCAAGATCGTCTCCAACAATGCTATACCATCAGCTTCAACAATGTTGCTCCAAAAATGTCCTCAAGGTCTTCACAACAAGTTTACTAGAAGTTGCTCCAACAATATATTCAATAAGGTCTTCATTGTCAACTCGTCTCTTGTTTGGGTGCCTTAATGTGCAGTGACATGTTTCCAGGACTGAATTCAATGCAAGGCATATTTGAAACTCTAACTCTGTCTTCCGGTGTCTTATTAGAAATTATTTCAGTTTTCATTTTGTGTTTTCAAGTTAAATATTGTTTTCAAGTTTTTACATTTATAATTTTATTGCAATGTGGCAGACTGATCAGAGCAGTGCAGGAACAACCCCGAGACAGGATGATCGCGGAAAGAGGCCAGCGGAAGAACATGTAAAGTGCCGGCATTGCTCTATCTTTAGGTATTTTAGTTATTTACATAATTGAAATAATATTAATTTTGTTCAAATATGCAGACACCTAGCCATGGTACGCCTGATGATTCCCTCTATGAGGAAGAGCTTTCTTCATCCCTATCTCCAGTGTTCTTGTTGCAAAAAAAGGCGCGAGATGCAAGGTCGGAATTTAATACTTTGATAGACGCGCCTCAAACACCTGAAACAGAAGAGAGGATACAACATCTTATGAGGCAGCTAGAAAGATATCAGGTAATAATAAAAAGTCAAAAGGATATTTTTTTTGTTCTGCATGAGATGAATTGTGATAGTTTGATTTTAATTTTTACATTGACTAAACTAACAAAAATTTCTTTTGTATGTAGCGTTTTCTGGCACTTGCTGAACCCGGTGTTGGTGGTAGTGGGACACAAGGGCAAGAGATTTCCCAAAAACCCTCTCGTACACCTTCTACTCCTTTAGGTGCCAACCAAGAAACACACCCTGCCCAAGCAGACACCCAGCCAACCGCTGAACATGTTGGCAATGATGAGGCTGATATGGCCAACTACATTATTGCATTTCCTGGAGCTACACGTGTCAGCTCCACAGGGACCATTAATGGCACGTTGTTGGTGAACGATGAGGGTGTCCCTATAAAGCATGTACAACTCCGAGGTAAATTTTAATATTTTAACTATTTCATGTACTTTATCTAAAACATATTTATCATGATTTTTATTTTTAAATTAATGATAATATCTTCTTTTTCTTTTGGTTTTATTCTGTGTAGGAAACAATGAGTTCTACAGGATTCTGGAGAGCCATGCGTTGGTAATTTTGGCCCAACCATACGTACAGGGTGGAATTCCCAGAATTCCAACCTGAAAAAAGAACTTCTAGATTATCTAGAAGCCCTTTTTGGGGTCGGCACATTTGACAGAAAAGCGGTGGCTCAGGTAGCCGGCAAATATTTGAAATATACCAGGGACACCTATAGGAAGCAATTGCAATTTAACCCTAGATATGAGCATCCTCTCGCAGTTTCAGAGAGTGAGTGGAGAGCACTCATCCATGACGGAAAAGAGAAAAGGGCAAAGAAAGAAGGAAAAATGCCAACTGGACCCGCAAGGTAAATTACAACTTTAATTCAATAGCTTTAATTTTCTCTATGTCTAAAATAAAAGTGTGCTACGTCATATTTGACCTCAATATTTTGATGCTAGGTTGCCTGACACCTCGAAGGCAACCAAAGCTAGGATTGAAAAAAAGGGCCATCACAAGCTAGGCCAGGGCGACTACTTGAAATTAGCCGCAAGAATTGTAATTAAGTAGCTAAACATCTTATAATTAATTGTATCGCCTTCCAACGTTTTTGTAATATTATCAAATATGATTAAAAATAAACAATCATATGTAATGTAGGGTGATGACTTCGGAACAGAAACTACAGAGGAAGATAAAAATATCACTTTCCATTTTGGCTATCAAGCCGTAGTTGAACGTCGCAGAAGCTTGGGGCAGGTCCCAAGATCTAGAATGCCTGATAAGGTAAAACATTAACCTTTCAATATGTTTGTTTTCATCCATAAATTTAATGTCTAACAAATTTGTTTAAATCAGGGGAGCAGCACTACCGACGAGGCAAATAACCCAGTTTTAGAGCCAGATGTAGATGATCCTCACGTGCAACTTGATCATTGTAGTGGGGACCAGGCCGACAATGCTACTATCAGTGAGGGCCGTGATGGTAATTAATTTCCACTTATAATTTTTTCTAATTATACCTTGATGGTTGTCCTTATAACGTTTTTTTTTTAAATGATAGAGAATGTTTCCCTTGAGGATCTTACCACCAGAGAGGAAGACAGGGCAACAGTCCCAACGACGACAACTGGTGCACCAGGTAAATAATCTCATTGAAATTTTTTTTATTAATATTACCGAACTAGTTCAATGATATTTAAAAACTGACAATTAAAATTTAATATTATCTGTTTTTTTAGGCGATGCCCCGTCACTGGATGAGACCAGACATCGAGACTACGCAACTAGGTCAGCAGTGCGGGTCGAAAGGCACGAAACAGGAGCAGAGCACGATGATATTGATGATGTAATTAGGAGCTTTAGAAATAGGAAGAAGAAAAAGAAAATTTGATAATGTAAAATATTGTATTATTATAAGACAAATGTTACCATACTTGGAACGTTTTTTGCGTTATATAAAAAACTCATTTATCATACTATTTTTATGTCAAGCATTAATTTCAATGTTTCCTTGAGTACTTTTTGTTGAACTGTTTTTTTATGCTCATGAAAGTAAAAAATGAAATATATATTGGGTATTGGGGAATTGAGAGTGATATGAGGGGGAGGTGATCGGGGAGCTCAAATCTGAGCTTGGGGAAAAAGCTCAAAAATTAAAGTGCTCAAATTGATCTGGAACCTAAGCAACGGGATAAGCCTCGGAAATATGATCCCAACACTGCAAACGGTTCAAAAAACGGACACCGTATGAAAAATTTATTGCACTTTTAGTGGAGTGGGTCCGGCGGAGCACGGAGGGGCCAACCCTCCTCCCATGGAACCTCATCATATGACCAGTGTGGGAGCTTAATGATTAAGAGCACTTAAGGAGCCTAATCTCAAGTTTAATATTTAATTAAGCTTCAGTTAAGTGGAGTTTAATATGGCGGAGATTCTGGAGGCGCTCCCAAATTTAGGTGGACTTCCACTTTTAGTGGAGTTAACTTGCAGTTGCCCCACATTTAGTGGAGGAAATTGGGGCAAAGTTGTTTTGGTCATAACTTTCTCATTACTCAACCTTTTGGAACGAAATTTTTTTTGATTTCGTATGTTCTCAGCATTTTGGACTCAATGGCACAGGTTTCAGAGCCATTGGAGCTCATTTTCAGCCTGTTTAGCTTCAGAGAAGCTTTTTGAGCCACTAGGGCCATTTTGGGTTTGGAGTTATTTTGAGTTGTGGTTATCAGTTTGAGGTGAACCAAAGCTCTATTTCAGATAATTTCGACCTTCTGAAGCCATTGGAAGAGGTTTCAGAGGCATTTGAGGACTTCTACAGCCCGAAAAGTGCAGAGAAGTTCAAAGCACCAGCAGGACATTGATGAAGAGATCACTGTTTATGGTAATCTTTCACTGTTTAGTGAATTTGAAAAGGAATTCTTAGCTTTTTCCTGCCTTCTGAATCAGTTTATATATTCAGATTTGTCTATTGAGACACTTATAATCTTGTATTGCATTTGAGAGCTTTTAATACAAAGGACAAGCCCATTTTGGGAAGCTTGATCCAGGAGATGTAGCCCAAGAGTTGGGGTGAACTCCTATATCATATTGCTGTTGTGTTTTGATATTATATTGCTGAATATTGTTGCTGATATCCATGATTAAGTTTCAGCAAAAACAATTACACTTAAGATACATAAACAGTGAAAAGACATACACCATTTGCAAGCTAAATTTCCGCATAACGTCAAGTTTAAAGCAAGATCATTTTAATTAAATATGAGTGTTTACTTCTATTATTTCTTTAGGCAGAGTCTGTAAGAGGGCCAGGTAGCCTTTGGATTCATCCTTTCTTTGAAAGGTGAAATATCCGGTAAATGCCCCTACAGTCTATCTCTGTATTAGAAATATGAAGTTCTCACATTTTCAGATTTAAACTTAAAGTATTTTTGCACTCATTTACATAATTGAAAATGGATACCTTGCACCCTTTTCAAGTACCTTCCATTTTCAGATCAGATGGTATCAGAGCTCGGGTTGAGCATTTGTTGTTGTGCAAAAGTTTTTAAAACAGTGTAAGAGATTTACTGTTTTATTGGTTGCAAAATGGTTGCATGTATGAGTTTTCTTGAGTTGGAAGGATAGCTGTTGTTAGCTGAGTCTTGGAAAGGATTGAAGACTATTTTCCTTACCCAATTTACCTCAAGATTATCTTTGGAAAACAAACTCCAATAGTTTGTGTTTTATGGCTGCTTGAATGAGAAGGGGTCTTTACTGACATTTGGCTAAAAGCTTGTCGTTTGATTGAAAGCTTTGAGGAATTTTCTTTGGAAGTTCCTTTTGGTTGTTTGAACATTTACATAATGTCAACTTCTTCTACAAGTGAAGTTTCCTCCTTCACGAGATTCTTCAATGATGACATGAAGAATGAGTTCTTTAAGGTGAAGGACATGGTGCAGATTCTCCTTGAGGATCAAAGGGAAAGTGTTCAACTTCGTGCACAATTGCTAGCTATGCGGGAAGAGAAAGAAGCCATTCTTCAAAGATTGCATGATATGGAGTTGCAACTTCTTCAAGCTCAAGAAGCTTTGTCCAAGAAAATACCTCATCTTCAGGATGTAAATCATGAGGTAAATCAGTCTGATTTGTCTTCAGTTTCCTCTATTGAAAAGTGTGTTGGTTCTTTTGAACGGCATACAAGAGGTATTGGGTCCAAATTGATGTTGAAAATGGGCTATCAAGAAGGCAAAGGTTTGGGAAAGCATGCACAAGGCATTGTTGAGCCTATTTGTGTTGTGGAGCGTCCCAAGAATATTGGTCTTGGCTATGAGCAGCTTAATGGTGAAGCTTTGAGCACATGCATTCAAGAATGTGATGCAAATTTGAAGAGAACATTTCTCCCAAGTTCTCAATTACATCAATGTCATGATGACAATCTTCCTTACCATTGTTTTAAGCCATCATTGCAGCAAGAAGATGGTAGACATGCAGCTTATGGCAAGCATGCAAAGCAACATAAGAGGATTTCTTGTACATTTTGTGGTCGATTTAACCATCATGTTTCGAGATGCTGGATGAGGAAGAAGGCACACAAGAAGTAGATGAAGCAAAGACTACCTTCAAAGAAGGTGCATATGATTTGCACTTTTTGCCAAAAGAAGGGACATGTTGTCTCTCATTGTTGGACTTTGCATCCAACTCGTCGTCCCACGCACATGCAGCAAGAGGACAAAAATATTGGCGAAGGTGGAATCATGGATTCCATTATTGATGTGGAAAGGGAAGTTTCACATGAGGAAAAGTTGCAGCAGCAAAATTCGCCATGGAAGTGGCTTGGTGAGAAGTGGATGGACTTCTTGACACAGTAAGACGTACTCCTTTTGTACATATGAAAATTTCGGATGTATGCCTGTATTTTATGTTGTAATATCTTTTTGGTTTTGAGCCACCTTAGATCATTGATCAACGCTGCGTTGTATAGTTTCACTCTATAAATTTCTCACCAGAAATTTCTGTGTGAGTTCAAGAAGGTCAGTTGCGGACAGTTGTGGACAAGCGCATTCAGGAAGGGAAATGTCAAATTCTTTCCATTTGTGGTTCAATTTCATTTGCTTTTCAAGGCAAAATTTTTGAAGGGATGAACAGAAGAGGATGTTCATTCTCTCATTTTCTGTACTACAGTTCAGTTCTTCATTTCAGTAAGCTTTTGGGGACCAAAAGCCTCTCATTTGGGAGGTGTGATCAGGAGCTCAAATCTGAGCTTGGGAAAAAGCTCAAAAATGAAAGTGCTCAAATTGATTTGGAACCTAAGCGATGGGATAGATCTCGGCGATATGATTCCAACACCACAAACGGTTCGAAAAACGGACACCGTATGAAAAAGTTATTGCACTTTTAGTGGAGTGGGTCCGGCGGAGCACGGAGGGGCCAACCCTCCTCCCATGGAACCTCATCATATGACCAGTGTGGGAGCTTAATGATTAAGAGCGCTTAAGGAGCCTAATATCAAGTTTAATATTTAATTAAGCTTCAGTTAAGTGGAGTTTAATATGGCAGAGATTCTGGAGGCGCTCCCAAATTTAGGCGGACTTCCACTTTTAGTGGAGTTAACTGGCAGTTGCCCCACATTTAGTGGAGGAAATTGGGGCAAAGTTGTTTTGGTCATAACTTTCTCATTACTCAACCTTTTGGAACGAAATTTTTTTTGATTTTGTATGTTCTCAACATTTTGGACTCAATGGCATAGGTTTCAGAGCCATTGGAGCTCATTTTCAGCCTGTTTAGCTTCGGAGAAGCTTTTTGAGCCACTAGGGCCATTTTGGGTTTGGAGTTATTTTGAGTTGTGGTTATCAGTTTGAGGTGAACCAAAGCTCTATTTCAGATAATTTCGACCTTTTGAAGCCATTGGAAGAGGTTTCAGAGGAATTTGAGGACTTCTATAGCCCAAAAAGTTGCAGAGAAGTTCAAAGCACCAACAGGACATTGATGAAGAAATCACTGTTTATGGTAATATTTCACTGTTTAGTGAATTTGAAAAGGCATTCTTAGCTTTTTCATGTCTTCTGAATCAGTTTATATATTCATATTTGTCTATTGAGACACTTATAATCTTGTATTTCATTTGAGAGCTTTTAATACAGGAGGACAAGCCCATTTTGGGAGGCTTGATCCAGGAGATGTAGCCCAAGAGTTGGGGTGAAATCCTATATCATATTGCTGTTGTGTTTTGATATTATATTGATGAATATGTTGCTGATATACATGTTAAGTTTTAGCAAAAACAAATAAACTTAAAACACATAAACAGTGAAAAGACATACACCATTTGCGAGCTAATTTCGCATAGCGTCGATTTAAAGCAAGATCATTTAATTAAATGCAGTGTTTACTTCTATTATTTCTTTAGGCAGAGTCTGTAAGAGGGCTAGGTAGCCTCTGGATTCATCCTTTCTTTGAAAAGTGAAATATCCGGTAAATTCCCCTACAGTCTATCTCTGTATTAGAAATATGAAGTTCTCATATTTTCATATTTAAACTTAGAGTATTTTTGCACTCATTTACATAATTGAAAATGGATACCTCGCACCCTTTTCAAGTACCTTCCATTTTTTTTTTATGCTCATGAAAGTAAAAAATGAAATATAGATTGGGTATTGGGGAATTGAGAGTGATGTGAGGGGGGGGAGGGGCCATAAGAGCTTCCACCTTCACGTGGTTGGCCCTGTTTAGTAGAGAATAATTTATTGGAGTGATTTAATCTTGGAGCAAACCTCCCTCGATCCAACGTAGCAACAAAAAATTCACTGTTGACTTAGTTGCTACTCTTTCAGATCGTGGGAGGCTTGTTCCAAGTTCATGCGACTCCAATAAATTGTTCTTGAAATGAAGAGGAGCTTATTCAGGTATGTTTTGACATTTTCAACATATGTTCTAACATTATCATAAGAATGCATCTTAGAGTAAAAAATACTAAATCAATTACTTGTATTTATTGTATAGATAATGATGGATTTTGATTGACTTGGCAGTGCAGGTACAAATCCTCTTGCATCATGAGTAATACAACTTGTCAACCAGGGTCATGTCCAGGATATTTTTGCTTGTGCGCTTGACCAGGTTCGTAATGTCACATTTTGTAAGTTCCTTTACGGTTCATAATTCAATATTAAGCTTGTTCATGATTATTATCTAGGTTTTTTGTATGTGTTTTTTCATTTATTTGATTGTAAGCAACTCTGCATGTTTCCTGTTGTTCACTATGATTTCTCCCATTACCACTCCCAGGATGAATCCGACTTTATTGTTACATAGGTTACTTTATTGTTACTATGATTTCTCCATTTACAATTTCATAGGTTACATCATGTAAAGTTGTCAATCTCAAGTTGGTGATGAGCTTTAGTTCTCCAGATTTGGGGCTTTTCTGATATTTTCTCCCTCATGTCATTCCTGCATCACCTCGTTGTTTGAGCATGCCAATTGTCTACCACTTGTACCAATTGGCACATGTCAATCTCTGAGTGATGCCACATTTCACCTATTTTTGGCCCACTTGACCACCTGAAAAACTCAAATCCACACACCATGTGTCTTTATCATGGAGTGCCACATGTCCTAGATATTTAGGCCAACTTATTGATCCGTTGTCTGACTCAAGAATCCTGTGAAAAGTCTTTTGCATCAATTCCTTATCCAGCTAGCCATACGAAATTTATCCAACAACACTTTATTCCAAAATAATCAATGTTACAGCAAAGTCTAAGAATCCACCCCTCAATACTCCAATTGAGGGAGTATTTATACAAAAAATTATAAGAAATATCTCATAACAAAGTGAGATATAATTTAGGATGACTCATGAATATTTTACAATAAAATAGAGACAGATGGTCTCGTGGATAAGAGAAAATATAACCAATGTTGTGTTGTTCCTTTTTTTAATGAATGTGCTGGAGGTAGGCCCTATGATTTGGCTTGCTGCTGTCCTCTTTAGTAACTCTGTGCTGGCTGCTCTATTTTACTGATACTCTTTACTTGTACTGATACACTTTGACCATTTTAATCTCTGTTTATCCTTTTTATCATGAATTACTGTAGTGAATAATCAAAATTCATGCAAGGATAATTTTTACAAAAAGTCTAACATCTCTTCCCACCATTGTGTTTCTGGTATTCTTGTTCTTTGAAGCTTCCTCAGAGTTTCATCAGTCTCTGTATATTTGAAGAAAGTAGGCTGAATTGGGAATAAGTGTTTTACCTCATGTTCGAGATAAAACAAATTTTCCAGATTGTCATGAAGAATCTTTCCTGTAGGAAATGCTTTTGTTACTGATGAACTGGTCGATGAACTGGCCTGGTTGTCAGCATATTTATTCAATTTCTCAACATAGTTTTCCAGGCTCATAAGTTTATCCTCTGAAACTAAAGGACTTGGAAATCCTTTATTCTACAAAATATTGAATCTCTTTGTAAAGGCATTGATTTCTTCCTGCATATCAGAGCATCTTCTTTCTAGATTCTGCATCAGAGTTCTTTTAGTAAAAACTCTTTTAATCTCCAAAAATTTTCCTGTTCTGTATTGGATGCCTAGTTCTTCAAGTTGATATCTGTTCTTGGTATTCAAAAATTGTATAAGCTCATTGGCTTCCTCAGGCATGTTTCCTAATTCTTCTCTTGCCTTTAGAATTTCTTCCAGAGCCAATTTAATTAAATCATTCTGCTCATACATTATTTGGATTGATGGCCAGACATCTTTTATTGACTGAATGATGTTGGTCCAAATAATTTCTTTGATTTCTCCCAAAGGTTTCTCCAATGTGAGATCCCTTTCTAACGCTCTCACCAATTTTTCTAATCTGTTGATCTCTCTTGTCTTTTCTGCAACACTCATCTTTGAGAGATCATATTTTTGTTCTAAGGTAATAAACTGTACCTTTGTTTTCTGGAGCTCTGTCACTTGGAGTTTCAATTCCTCCATTGATTTTATTAATTCTTCAGTGCTTAAATTGGAAGTGTTGACCTGTGATAATTCTGTTGGCTGACCTGTTGTTGTTGTTGTACCTGTAATTACTTCTGCTGTAGATGCTGGAATATTTGCTTGCTTGTCCTTTAATGCCTTTTCAAGTTCTTTTTCAGTCTCATTTAGTTTCAAGAGAAAATCCATCAATTCTTCTTTAGAGTTTTGCTTTATGATTTCTGCAGTTTGTGGATGCCTTGAAGATGGCAACTTCAGCTGTTTCCTTAAGGCTGCAATATCATCATCTTTCTTCTTGATCAAGGCTTCTATACCTTTGACATCTTTGGGATTATGACCCAATCCAATAATTATTTCTTCCAAAGTCTTTATTCTGTTATCCTTAGCCTGGGAAGAGGATTTTTTAAGATGCAATTGAGCAGTAGTATTCTCCAAGGAATTCTGCAATCTATGGGCTACCATTGATTTATCAGTCAAAGTTGAGTAAATCATTTCACCAGTTTGTTTGTGCAGCTCAATCTGATCCAAAGGATGAATATCCTTTGCTATGATTTCAAAATTGGTTCTGACATAATCTGCAGCTGCTTGAGGCTGCTGCACTTTGGGTTTAAAATGACTCATCAACATTTTACCCTGCTGGATGTCATAGGCTGACATCAATCTCTGTTGATTTTTAGGAGCCATCTTCAGATATTGATTATAAACTTGAAGTCTTAATGGATCATTTCTAGCCTTTATATTTATAAATGTCTTCTTAATATCCCAAGCATCTTTCACTGGTGGTTTGAAGGAATATACTTCTGCACTTTGCTGCCTTTGTAGCTCTTTTCTCTGTGAATTAGTGGATGTCCCACTGATTGTGCATGTTTGTTGGCTATCTAATTCTTCTCTCCTCTTAATATCAGGGATTTCTTGAACAAATTACACTTCTGAAAGATGATTTAATCTTTGTTTTTTGATATCAGGTTGTTCTGAATATTCACTGATAGGGGTAGCTATTTCTACATTTCTTTTCTTACCCTTTTCTTCATTGAGAGGAGTTTGCAAAATTGAAATTTCTGCCACATTGATCTGAGTAGGAGAAGTTTGTATTTGGGCCTGTTCCTTGGAAGTTTCAGGCTACTCTGTCATTGTGAATTTCTCTGAAACCTATGTATCAGTCTCCTTTCCTTCCCTTTGGATGCTAATGTGGCTAATGCATTGATTTCCTGCAAATTTTGTTGAGAGGCTCTAGCAGAGGAAGGACCATTTCCTGGTCTTTGCACTTGTCCAAAAGAATCCAGGTCAAGTATTTTCTCAAGATCTTTCATAACATTTTCAACACTGACCTGTTCACTATCTTGTTCTATTAAGGTCCCTTCCATCTATTCATCCATATTGGAAAATTGTTCTATCTCTGGAATTCTATGGTGAAGGTATGGTGACAATTTGTTTTTCATTCTCCTATCACAAATAAAGTTGTTTGGGTCATAAGGTACCTAGTAGAAATTTTTTTGCAATTTGAGATAATCTTCTAGGATTCTTTCAGCTTCTTTTCCTGCATCCCTAGAATTGCAAACAAAAGGACCTAATTGACTCTTAATTCTGAGTTGAGCTTTCTTCTTTGCATTGCAAAAATGGACTATGTCTGAATTTATCATCTGTCTGAAAGGAAAATAGCCTCATTGGAACATACTTTGGTAGCTTGAAAGGACATAGCTCACTGCCATATATTCTAATTTCTGTATGATTCATGTATAGGTACCAATCACCTATCTTGTATTGCTTGGAGAGTTGGAGAATTTTCTTAATGTCATTATTGACCCTAGGAGGAGAGACTCCTATTAATAAAGTGGTTACAGAGTGCACAAATAGGTCAATGAACTCATTGTAAGAATAAGGAGAATCAGAGGAATTATGGAAGATTGCAGACCAAAAAATGACAGACCTAGGATTTCCTTTGGCATCAAGTTTCATGACATGGAAAGGGAAACTCTCTGATTGATAGTAAAGCATGAGATGGTATATAACAGTGGAATATTTGAAAACTCTTTCATCTTCTAATCTCATGAACTGGTCATGAATTTTATCAGCAATATAGGAAGCAAAATCATATTTGACAGAAGGAGGCTGTCCAGGGGTAAAAATTGACAACAACACTAGGGTTAACTGGTCAACATATTCACTAGTGTTGAAACCCATTACAGAGGATATCATATTCAAAATGAGTCTGCCCATATTTGTGAAAAAAGTATATCCATAAGGAGGTGGGCCTTTGGGTTGATGTTCTGGCAACATGAAAGTTTGGCAGAGACGATTCAGCTCTTCTTGAGATAAATTAGTCGATTTTTCAAGTAAATCCCCATGGAAAGGGGAGTCAGGGCTTGACCAGGCTGAAACTGTAACATTTCGTTGATAGACTGAGCAGTTATTGGGAAAAGGAAAGTTTGACTCGGGGACATGACTGCTCGTTGATTGGGATCATAATTATCATGGCAGTGATAGATTATTTCAGGAAAAATGTGGACTGAGGGTAGAAGATACATCGGAAGATTGGATTCCCATATTCCAAAAATGTCAGAGCCATTTAGGTAGCTATCTCTGCATTGGCAAAAAATTCTGAGAGGATTTTCACTAAGGATGAGGTCTTTAATTTGAAAATCCCTATCTACTAGAGGTAGATAGTCCAAATCTCTGTGAGGGGCATTCAGAGGTGCGACATTCAAAGCTATCGGAATTTCCATTTCTGGTTCTTGTGGATTCAGAAAGGAATTCGGGTTTTGATGAAAAAATAGGGATAATTACGGGTTTGGGAATATAATTGCAAATATGGGAATTCTAGGAATGAAAATAGAGACCAACTTGAACTCTGTTTCAGTATTTTTCTATGGAATTAAAACAAAAACCAAGATTTTGCAGAGTTCAGCGGGAATTTGGGTAAATACCTGTTTTCCGGGAAATGAACAGTGACGAAAACAGGTGTAGGCAATGGCATATGAATTCTGGATTGTTCAACTGCAAATTTCTTAGCAAGGTGGCGGTTGACGGTCTTCACAGCTGGCTTTTGAATTTTTTTTGCATGGGACACTGGTCGCTGTGCAAAATAGTGAAAATGACGCGCGTTGGTGTGTTTTATTTGCAAAGTCAAAGGCTAGCGGGATTTTAATTTTTTAAGCGGATGACACAAGAAGGTACGGTGGTTTTGTCATAGGAGGTAAGCGATAAGTGGTATACATCGCACCACTTTTGGGGACAGGCAGTTTTCAGCGGAGGGCGAGCGATTCCATACAATACACGACACATGGCGAGGTACTGTTCAGAAAACCGCTCAACCATCGTGCGTTATTGTTCGGACGTGGGGGTGCATCGATATGAATAACAACCATTGATCGTGGATTGGTTGATCAAACAACGGTTGGGAAGGGGAAATGACAGAGAGATAAAAGAGCGGGCCCATAATTTAATTACATCGGGGGCAATTTGATTGGTGGAGTAGGTTATTAACTAACCATGAGGGTTAATTAACGTCTTTTAAACGCGGCGGGGAAGCAGGCTCATGATTGATTAGAGATTTGACTAATTAATCGCAATTAACACCATATTAAGGTTAAATTTCAACCAAAGAGGTGGGATATATAATATTTGGGAATTTTATTAAAATAATACGGGAATAGGTGGATTTTCATAGGGATTTAAATAATAAAGTTAGAAATTAATATGAAAATGAAATGAAAGCGCTAAGTATAAAAACATTAGGTTTATGTAATTAACTTATGCTTGAATGAAAAGGGTTTATGTAATTAACTTATGCTATCAGGTATTAAAAATTTTTGGTTCTTTTGTCAAAATTTATGAGCTTGTTAGGAAATACAAAACTGACAATGGTTGTATCTTAAATTTGTGGAAAATAATTTGAAATGAAACCTTTTTGTTTAGGTTGTTGCAGCAGGTGCAAACCTCGTTCAAATTACTAGGGGCATTGACAAGACAATAAAGGCCCTTGTTTCGGAACTCAAAATTTTGTCAAAGGAGGTAAACACTTGCCTTTTGAGTAGGCTGGTTTTCCTTTTTGTTGATGGTTTGGTGTATCTAATTGAATTAGTTGCCTAAGGTATTTTTGGTTGCAAACTCCTTTTCATTTTTCATATAGTATTGGCCTTGTGGAATACATTTGATTGTGTGGTCTTGTTAGATATACAACATTTGTAGTTGTTTAGTCTTATGGCTGAGGTGCACTTTTATTATGGAAATAGTTGATGCAATATTGTCATTTAATCCTTACTGCAGGGTAGCATGTTGAGAAGTTTCTTGTGAAACATTTGGTATTCAAAATGACACTTGATCCTATACAGCATCATGCACTTGACTTCAAAATTGATATTCAAAGTGTGCCAGACAATTCTTGCAAAATTTCAAATATTTATGTTGTTTTAAACCATTATCTTTTTCATGTATTGGATGCTGAAAATGAGAAAAAGAATTTGGTATGAAACCCAACTGTGAATAATTTCCAACAAAACAACCACTTCCAAGACATGATTTAGAAGTAGAACATATGTACTTATGAAGCATAAAAGATATCCTTGATGCATTGTCAATGTTTGGCTAGGGTTATTTTTGGAGAAACCGATGTTGGTGTAGAAAACATGGCATCCACTAAAAGAGAGAATGCTAAAGTAGTCTTCTACTATTCCATATAAATGGTATTTTCTTCAAGAGATATGAGTGGACTTGAAATGCATGCATAATTCTTAACAAATTATCAATATCATGTAAGTCTAAAAATCTTCTAAGACCCTTGATTTTCTAGGAATAGGTTATTTTGTAATAGTCATATCTTTTGAGGCTCCAACTTCACCTCTTCCTTTAAAACAATATGAACCAAATATCAATTTTATTTCCCAAAAGCACATTTGGATATTTTTACATAAAAGATTGTTCTCAATAATTTATATAACTTTTTCACATGTTTAGTGTGGTATTCCCATGATTTATTATAAATATGTATTATCAAAGAAGAAAACCAACACAAATTTTATAAGATGGGATCAAACAAAATTGTTCTTAAGTTTAGCCCCTGCTTGACTTCAAACGACGATAAACCATAATTCAAACCAAATTGCCAAGGCTCCAAAATAGCCCACGTACGTCGGTCAATTTGTGACGCGAAAACCAAATGAATTACGCCCTAATATTTTCCGGGTCCGAGGTTGGGTCGGCGACGAGGGAGAGCGGGGGACGGGGAATTTTTGTATCAAATTCTTCCTAATCTTTTCGGTCCGATTTACCACACGAGCGGCTCAAAAAAGATCCGCCTAATCAATTTCCGTCACATGTCCTCAATCAAAATTTTCTCGCTTCCCGATGTGCATTCGATGGCATTTAAGGCGATGAGAGATGGATGGCGTATTTCATATCAATCGCATTAAGTTTTAACGCTATTCAATTAGCCGATATTTAAGTTCCGTTGGGTTTTCACATCAAATCGCATTAAGTTTTAACACCGTTCAAGATCGGACCTCCACACTCATAGCGATTCCGCATGCTCCAATATGATCCTGCCTTCGCTCATTAATGAGAGATTAATTATGATGGGCGTTCTTCGATTGCACGCAACGGGTCGATAGTGTTGGTGATTTCATTATGTTTTTCGTACGAGCGATGCTCTCCCATGTCGGGTTAATCGGCCGCTCACCGTGACGAGAATGAGAAGGCCACCGAACCGCCGTTGTACCTTGGCATATCCACATTTTCGGGGTTCAGTCCGTGTCTGCCTTCCTCGATTTCTGAATCTCTCGCTTTCTCCGTTCATCTTGTGCCCACCGCCGAGACCCACCCATGCTCTCGCTCGCGTCAAAGGATGTGTTGTCGTAGGGGAGCACTAGAGTGTCAACCGCGCACCCTCCAACCCCTCACCCAAGTCTTTCCTAGTCCAAAGGATTATTGCCGCAAAGTCGCTATCCAAAACATTAGAGTGGGCGGTCGGGTTCTAGGATCCGGCCACCGTATGGGATCCTCGCTCCTCATTTCCCCACCACCACCTTTCTCCCTACTTCCACGCGACCGTGATTTTTTCTCATCGGGGCCACCACAACCGCGAAACAATCATTGTTTTCCATGAGGAGGTCCAAAACGAGGAATGCACCACGGCGGTCCGAGCTCGGTGGTGCTCGCCAGTATTCTGTCAGGAGGGGATGGTGGCATGAATGTGGAGGAGGCACCGTTATCCCTACCTTTTCAAGGATGGTGCCGACTGTCGGTGGAACCACCAGTGAGTGGCTTGGTTAATTTGGCTCATTTTCGCAGCTCCATTTAATTGGGCATGTTTTAGATTATATTAATGCGCCGACTCGTAATATTTTTTGAATTTTCAGAACATTCAAGACTGCTTCTGCATAGAGGTAGTCTTCTTTTTTGATTTTCATGACAAATTTGCCATAAGTCCTGAAATGTTTTTGACTAAAGTCATGCTTAATTTTATTCCCACTCATAATAGATTAACTTTTATTTTGTAAAAAATAAAGGTTCATTATTTTAAATCATGAAGGTCATGGTTATATCCGTTATAGCTGTCACTACGGTAAGTTTATTATATTAATATTTATTAATTGTTCGCAGTGAATAACTGAAAAAAAATGTTGCTCCTATTTCTATTTTAATTGGTTAAAATAATAAAGTCATATACGAGTATTCACGACATACTCTTTCTCTCAGATATCTAAAGGAACCTTTTTCTAAGTGCGTGGTGGATAATTTATTATACTTTTCTTCAATATATCTATAGGAACTACAGTAATGGTAAAAAAGATGTCAGAGTTGCCATTAATGGAAAATGTTTAATTAACTTACATTTCGATGCACAGATGGTTACTAATTTTGAATCAAGCAGTTCGATATTACAAGCGAGTCTACTTTGCATGGTTTTTATCGAATGAAGCTGTAGCCAAAAAAATACAATCGCACCGGTTTATACATATTTTTCTATCATGGACAGCTTTTGTGTGAGGCGTATATAAAATGTAAAGACATGTCTTTGCACATTTCCGTATCCGTTTTATGATACTATTTTATGTGTTGACAAAGGTCATCGCTTCAAACTAGCGATGTTATTCATGTTACCGGTTTATTGATATGGTCTTATGGTCTTTTTATTTTTGGACATATCACACTCCTCACATGATTAGCGTTTTCCTGCTCAAGGATTTTGGGTACTTTAATTTGTATTTGGGAGCAATGACGCTCTGTGACGACCGTTGCTTTACTATTCTACATACTCCCCCCCCGTTACTTCACTTTCTTATAGATGCCTACATTTGGATGCTTTTCGCATTGTCTATAATCTCCATGTGATCACATTTGTTTTATATCATGTCCCCTCGTATGTGACATGGGTATTTTTATATCATTGTCCTGGGTGGGACTTTCACTGGATGGATATTTGGGTTCCAATCTTCGATGTGAAAATGTAATGACTTCGTTAATTATTTTACTTCATATAATATATTCAAAACAACGTTTTTTCTCAGAAAAAAAAATGATTTTTTATAGCTGAAAGGGCCGCGCGGTGGTTTATTATATTAATATCTACTAAGCCAAATTATGTTCATAACAATTGGAAAAAAATGTTGCCCCTCGCTTTCTATTTTAAACCTCGCTTTTTGAAATACGAGGCCATGTTTATATTATTTTTAATAGTCAAGCATCAAGTGTAGGTGGTTTATTATATTAATATTTCACTAGCTATTGAACGCCCACAATTCATAATAAATATTGGAGATTCACTGTCATGTTTTAAAAGTTTCATTTTTTTTTTAAATTGAACCTACTATTTATATTGATCACGAAAGGCCGAATTGGCGATACTAAAAACGCTCTAAGATGATGATAAAAACGCTTGGACGAAGCATATTAAAAATTTCGACCACATTGTTTGGACTAGACCGCTATAAACGTTTAAGTATTTATCGCTAAAACGTCGGATCATTTTGTTGGGATCATGACAAATGTTTACAAACGTCAAAGAGCTGACGTCCAAAACGCCGGATCATTATTTTATTTGATCACATGGCTTACAACGTTACCAAGAGCTGACGTTCAAAACGCCGGACCACATTTCATCGTAACTGGTGATCGCTCACAAACGTTTAAGATGATTACCAAAACGCTGATCAAGCATTGCCGTGGAATTGCTATTTTTACAACGCTTTTAAGCGATGGTTTGGGAAACGCTTTAAGAGAGACAGCCAGCGATGTAAAAGTGTCAAGAGGTGCGACACTTGTCAAGGCTTGAATAGCGACGTTCGGCAAACCACGCTGCCCGTCCTCGAACCGTTTACCTACGACGATCATGTGTGTTCGAATAGCTACGAATTGGCCGTCGGAATTGGGCCAAATTTTCTAGTGTGAGGACACGTGTCCTTCAATGACCTATATCGCATTCATTTTGGCACACCGCTACCACTTCAACAAACGCGCGAACCCACCGGGTTTTGCCCGGTTTTAACGTTCATGTCCTAGGGTTTCGCTTTTATAGTCAGACCTTGGCCCAACAAAACTTCACCTTCATTATATATATATATATATATATATATATATAAACTCGTTCAAAGGTTTATTTCTTATTTCTTCGCTCGCTTTAATATATAAACACCGAAGTCATTGTTATGTTAATTCAACGCTACCATAAGGTTTAATACTCGAATTCATTAGGTTTTTTATTGCTAAATGCTTGGTTCCATTACCCTGTGGTTCCATCTCTACTGATCATTTCATTGTTTGTTAATGGCTTTGTTTCCGTATTTCTCTCGTCTCCGCCCGATGCTCGACCGTTTCATCTCTTCCTCTCGTACCTTCCGTTCGCCTCTCGCTACTTTTCTCTCTCCCTCCTCGGTTCTCGCTCCTTTCTCTCGTCTCTACCTCTCGCTCGAATCGCTCTATTTCAATGTAAGATTCTTCCGCTTGTCTCCTTTTCCATCTATGTTTTCCTTTGCACCGCTTGCCACGCGATGTCCGTAAATAAACCCCTCCTCTCGTTCTTCTCATGCCCCCGTAAATGTTACTATACCATTCACCAAAAACTCCGTTGTCTTCCCTTTGCTTCGTTGTCGTCTTTTTGTCCTTCGTTCCCCCGCTCTACCGCCTCTTTTTTCCATTAATGACAACATTTCCAATATTTTTATACCCCATAAAAAATCATATATTTAATATAACAGCTTTTTTTGTTTCATTAATTATAGACGGAGCTAAGTAAAACAAGATAGATGTTTACAAATTCCACAATTAATTTCTCGATATGCCAACATATACTAACAACTCATACTTAACCCAATGTCAATTGATTCTTCTAATGTTTCTTCTTTGTATGTTAGCACCTATTTGAAGACATTCAATGATGATTGTTGCAAAATAACTTAAAATATACAAAATGAAATCTAAAGGTTGCTATAAGGAAGTAACAATTACTCACAAACGTAGATATCAACCCTTTTCTTCTTTTGTCGTCATGTTTTACAGTCGAATGTTCCATTTTTCTTTTCGAAGAAAATACTTAAAATTAATATTTAACGCCAAATTGTTTATTTATTGTACCCACTGAAAAATTCAATGATTACATATTACATTTGAAGCATGTTGTTGTTGAGATGGTTCCTGTGCGATGCAATTATGTCCATTTCTTTGACCATCTCTCAGACATATTTTTGGACATTCCTATTACATTGGAGCATATTAGCTTGTCCATCCTTTGAGATTTACAATCTTCCCGAAATGTAACATGACAATAAACTATTTAATTTTATTGATGTATGAAAAGTAAATATAACAAAAGTGATATTTATAAATGATTGCTTAGTAAAATATACATATAATTCTACAAAAAAACATCTAAAGGAATATTACTTTTTCATTCCTTATTTTTTGTTGTTGTACGTTTCTTGCTATTAAGATTCCGACATGTTTCATCGACCACCCTTCCGGAAACTCATCCCGTAGTTTCAAATAAAATTTGGTTCTTGGAATCATTGGATTGATTTTTGTATTTTTAGTGGAAAGAATGTCTATACATTAGTTCCACTTCGATCCCTCAAAGTTTTGTAAAAGTTCCCCCTTCGTTAACCTCCAACACCACTTCTATGAGCTAAGGAGCAATTCATTTTCATTTGCATGTTCTATTTTTTTTTCTTTTCTTCTAGAAGAACACTTCATTTTCTTCTTATTGGTCCCTCGTATAACATTAAACATATGTGAATTAATAGATTGTTTGAAACATGTTACTTAATATTTTTAAGTATATTATTAACAAAATCAAAAGAGACTCATATTAGATCGACAATAATATTTTTCATTCACCCGATTCATCCTTTATAATTTTTCCATCAAGCTTTTACACTTTTCTAGTATTTGATCAGAAATAATCTTATCGAGCTTCGTCATTTTGTGGCTCTCCATGATATACAATAAACAATACATATTAATTAAAATTTCATATAGTTATAAAAATAATTTTGCAATAATTTACAAAGAACATGTCCTTTTTGCTTTTCTCGAGTATGACCATTTTTGTTACTTGATCTCTTGTCAACCATTTCTTTATCATCATGAAACCCGTAACATAACGATTCATTAATATATTTTTTAAATAAATCGCGTAATTTTCAAGTAAAAAAATAAAATCAGCAAAACGGTGCGTCTTTTCAAAAAGTTTAATCGAAGGTGGTGGTAGTGGCTCTATAAAAGCACCGCCAAAATAGTAGAAACACCGTACGATGCTCTTGTCAAGAAGGAGAGCCAATGCGTTATATGTTTACTAGTGCACCGATTAACACATACATAAATTAATAAAAATCGTTTATCAAACATTGTTTTTTTGTCGTTATTTCGTGCGCTATACTACATTACGCACTGCGTTGCACTATTTTAAATAGGGCACACCAATTTAAAAAATATGTTTAAAAAAAATTGTTATGCATGGGCTAACATGGATTGGGATCCGACTATGCAAGTGATACCACAGTTAGATTTCATACACCTATATATAGAGCAATACAAACCCTATAAATCTAAAATGAAAAGCCCTAATTATGAAGTGATAGAAACAAGAAGAAGCAAGGGTTTAACGTAAGTGTGTGTGTGTGTGTTTTTTTTTTAAATGCGCAATAAAATTTAAAATTTATACTATGCATGTATCAAATCTAACAAAAACTCGTAAAAGAAAAAATTATTACAATAAAATCTCTTAACAATTTTACTATACTGTGGTTTTTGTGCTAATCATGAGATAAGTTTCAAATTTTGATTCTCTAAATAGTGTTGTTCTAAATTATTTTGCTACCTCCACAATGCTCTCACATCTCTTACCTGCGTTTATGTCTCTCGTAAATCCTCCTCAAATTTTTTGCAAAAATAATGAAATAATGAATAGATTTTACTATTTAAAGAATTTTTTTATGAAATTAGATTAAAATAATTTGGTCGCCCATTTTTCAATTCTACCGCTTTTTTCGCTAAAAATAAAGTTACGCTTTTTTATCTCCAGATGTTCGGCGTTTGTTAACTAACCGCACCGATGTGTTAGTTAATAACATAGCACTTGCAGCATGAACTAAAACACACTAACGTCGTTAATCGTATATTAGCACCAATAATAATAAGTCAATTTTTAAGGTACCGAAATTACTTTTAGGTATGTAAACCAAAATTTATCGTCGATTCTTCTCAAATGCAAGGACAAAATATCATAATGATATCAAATGGAAAATTATTTAATCGAGCTTGTTCCATAATATTTCTTAATGTCCATCACAGAAGTTCTCCCTATCCATATCCAAACACGTAATATCGTTTCCGCATTTTATTTATATTTTCATTATCTAATTGAATTTTTTTTTTAACCATGTCAATCACCGAATAAAATTAATGTATACAAATTCTGTGTCTGCGTATTCATAATCAAGTTTAGATGCACAAAATATTCAAACAACTCCAAAACATTGAAGTTTCATTAGGAGAAGCATACCGCAAAGCGCATTTGGTAGATGAAAATGGACAATGCTTTTCTAACCCGGCCAATTGTGACATTGCATCAGCCACAATCATGGGACAATGATGGTAATAATATTTTTTGGTATATTATTGTAATGATTTCAACGCCAAACCAATTAATCATGCATTTTTGACGTGCTTACTAATTGACATCATCGATTTTATTCTGAATAATGTTCAAACATATTTTTTTAAATTATTAGGATTCTAGTGATGATGAGCGACCACCAACACCGTTGCACCCCAAGACAATCTAAAGCCGAGATAAGGTTGACCAAGAGAAAACGGGAGAGGAACGATACCAATAATGGTTGAATCAACCACCTATTCAATTCCCACTACGTCGATTCACTAATTAGGAATGACTAAGGCAAATAATAGAAGTCTTCACAAGTTGGCAATGGAGGAAATCAAATAAAGGTTGATATGGATGATTACTTAAGGGATAACAAATCGCTATGGAGACAATGTTGTTAGATGCATTCCGTAATGATGATTAGCTAGGGGATGATGATCATATCATTGACAATTTTTTTCGAAAGCCTTAAATTTGCTCCCATCACCCTCTCTTTGGACCTGCGGTTTGTCAAAGTTCTACCCAGCTGGGGAAAACAATGTTATTGTACATAAAATTACAATTACAATAAGGATGCATACAATTACATACATTTTTAGAATTTTTACAAATTTACAAATTTTACAATTTTAATAAACTTGAATCATGACATGAATACACATACTTACAATTACAATTTTACAATTTCAAAATACAATTACTTACAATTACAATTAAAATTTTACAAATATTTTACATACAATTACAATTAAAATTAAAATTAAAATTACAATTACAATTTTACATACAATTAAAATTAAATTTTCAATTACAATCACAACATAATATTTAATAAATACTGATTTAATATTAAAAAATAAATATCATGGATCACATAACCATCGACAAAACATCATATTCGACTACATTAAAATACACATTCAAATTCGCTAACATCATCTACAATTATCGTGATCATGATCTCAATAAAACACAAGCATTACAACATCATCACAACACAAACATCAAAGACAGACCTCATGTCAAATATCTCACATATCATATATATCTATCTCACAAGCACATTAAATGAACATATCTAACATGACCTAACAATATACACATCATGATGAATACCAAATTGTAAATTAAGTTCATCAACATGAACATAAAATACATGGACCATATGTATATATAACCGTATAATGTCAAAAATATACAACCGTAATATAACTACATATAAATGTCAAATATTCCGGTGGTACATCAATACTAGTACTAGTTGAGGCCTTCTCGCCGATGGTGTAGCCTCATGCTCGGGAGCAGATGGCATGCTCCGTCCGAGGTGCCTACTCGCGGGATGGCGTGGGTCGCTTCCGATGGACCGCTCCTCGTACGGACTTGCCTACTCAGATTAGGTGCTCGATCAAGACCAGGTGTCCGCCGAGATGGTGCACTGGCTTCGTACGATGCCTGTTGATTAGGATTGGATGATGGCTGCTCATCATGATCTCTTTGCAGCAGGTGAAGGAGGAGGAGGTGATGGCTTAGAATGATGGTCACTCCCCTCATGAGCATGATCATCAGATGATGCGTTGCTCTATCTTGCATCTCCACAATCGCCTACCCCTCCTATCTGCTAGTGCCTGAAGCTCCAACGATATGACACATGAGGGTAAACATATCGCGGGCATGCTTCAGAGCCACGTAAGCCTACGATCAACCCGGATCTCTAATCGTTAGCCGAGCGGTCTCCCTCATCAACTAGAGTCGATAGAGTTGGTCACCCAACTCCATCTTGAACCTAAACCGACTATGTTGGAAATATTATCATTGATGGCAAAGGAACATAAGGATAAACAATTAAAATTATCATTGAGAATAAAGGACAGTATCAGATCACTGAGTATAAAGAATAACAAATAAGGTAAAGAAGGAAAATTTAAGTGGAGAAGCATAAAGGGAGGCAGAGACAGCAGAAGAGTAAAAGCAAAGACAAAGAAGAAGCTTTAGAATCTTTATCAAGGATAAAAGGCAACAAAGGAGCAAAGGAAGCAAAGAGCAAAGGCAATTACAAGAAAGTTAACAAGGTGGGTCAAGTCGTGAATGTGGGCAAGAGTCATGAATGAGCGGGTTGAGTCATGCTATTCGAAAGTTTCGAAGAGTCGGACTTGTTTTATGCTCGTAACAAAGGCACAAGGGAGCGTGCGCTCAACGGGTCAAGCTTAAAAATAGAGAAAATCGTGAACGCATGGGTCAAGTCAACAAACCAAAGAGTAAGTATATTGACGGCTAGGATCAAATCGCAAAACAACAAGATAATGGACGACCGGATTACATCGTATCAAGCCGAAGACAATTGGCGCACATCGCAATTATGACTTATATTTACATGTTAAGACATTGTAAGTTATTGTTGCAATGCGAAGCATATCGCATATTGCATAAGATATGAGAACCGTTATGGTAAATGTTAAAAGGTAACATGATAAGGTTTTCACACACAGTGAATCGCGAAATCACAAATATTGCAAAATTTTTAAACTGCAAAGTGGTGATAAAGATTCCGAATGCGATGTAGTTTCAAAGGAGAACCCGCAGGATTAAATCCGTATGTAGCATTTCTTGTGTTAAATCACATCGTGAGGAAGAAAAGGAGGATTATAATGTAAACCTTTTGATACGCTGAAATGATATGAGACCGAACGTAATTCCGGGTTAAAATCTAATGTATTTCAAGTAAATATGTGTTTTTCTTTAATAAAACACATAATAGAGGAAGATGTATATATAAAAGAGAACAAAGGAAATGCCAAAAGGAATTTGTAGTTTACGCGATAAAAATGTATAAATTAAAGCCAAGTCAGGTTTCGATTAATGCCGATACGTTTGTTATTAGAAGAAAGATCAATAAAAAGGGTAGATTCCGTGAGAGACTAGACAACATTTAGAGGAAGAAACTGCGTAGAAGGTCGAACGTTGTGGTTACTATATAATAGTGCAGTGGGTTGAGTCGAGAAAAGATGAGCATGCATCGTTTTGAAACATAAAAGTAAGATAGAAAAGATGTCAAGATAAACATTGGAAATATAATAGTTATGTAGAGAAGACAAATGAACAAAAAAGAAAGAAAATGAAAGGGTTGAATGAAATATTGTTGTAACCGTAAATGTAATTTCATTGATTATTTTATGTTGTTTGTGATGCAAAGGTAAGTCTCCATAGGCAGAGAAAAATCCAATGAGTGTTGTAATGATTATGTATAATGTATTGGAATCAACCGAAGTGTGAAGGGGAATTGGAATGGTGGAAGGCAGAGAGACAAGTATGTTCACTTTGTATTCTCTAGAATGCAAAAAGTCGTGGAGTTATCTTTATAAGAGATGTGAATACTATGATGCGAAGGAGGTTAGATGTACCGTTAATGGACGTGATCGTAAGAATGCAAGAGAGCGTAAGGTTGAGAGTGAAGAACCAGAGAGAGCTTATAGAAATTTTGTGTACATCAAGAATCGACATGAAGCAAGAGATGAAGGCTGAAGGAAGCAATGGAGAAGGAGTACAACAAAGCTAATATCCAGTAAATCAACATTCTGTGTTTCATGTTGAGGAAGGGATTTTAGTCTCTCTTCAAGTTGTAGTTTATTAAATATCCAGCTTGGAGTTGGTTGAGGTAGGAGCCTCTCGTAGGTTTTAGCCTACGTAAAATACATGGGAATTGGTTCTTCCATTTCAAGTTGTAGCCTTATAGATGTCCAGCTTGGAGTTGGTTGAAGTAGGAGCCTCCATGGGTTGTAGCTCGCATGGGCCAGATGGGAGTTGAGCTTCCTCATAAGTTGTAGCTTGCGTAACTTGAGGTAGTAGCCTCCCCCGTAGGTTGGAGCCTAAAAAATCAATGTGAGAGGGGAGTGGGGAGCTGTTCTTTGCATCACAACAATAATAATATGTGGTTTTATCCCTCATAGGTTTCCACTTATATCCGTTGTCTATGTGCTCGATGATTATGTGTTGATGTGATATTTTAATCCCAATTACTTGTTGTCCACACATTAAGTTTGTTGATTCATTATGTATTAAGTTGCTTATGAAATGATGATGTAAATGAGTTGAATGAAAGAGTTTAAATTTCCATGAATGTACCAACCGATTCACCCCCCCGCTCTCGCCACGAAGGGTTCATTAGCCTACGCTCACCCCCACGTGTCCGTGCGATCGTGATCATGTCCGTCACCCCGATCCTCCACTCGCCATCTCCTCGTCAATACATACACCGGGATCATTTGGATGGGGGTGGAATCATGTCCTAACGAATGTCCCAATATCTACAAAATATATAATACACAAGAATAATTACACATTTTCATTAAAAAATTTAATAAAACAAGTTAAATAAATTATTATAATAATTTGATAATTTAATTAATTAATTAAGACAATAAACCGAAAACTATATTAATTTAAAGAAACACTAATATTACCTCGCATCCGAGCCACCATCATGTGTGAAGAGGATGTTATACACCGCTAATCCAAACCTAAGGCATTTAACATGGCATTAGAAAATGATTGATAATCAACAATGGATAGCAAATCCACTTACTCTGGGAGATATCCTCAAGTGAAAGTCAGATCGGCTCCCTTCTTGAGAATCATCCGTCCCCACATCTACATCCATACATGTAGCATTGCCTAGGAGGCTATCGAAAAGTAAGCTGCTCTCCGAGAAACCTCTCAAAAAATAAACAAAATAACTTTTGAATAAAAGAGAAGGTCAACTCCACAGTTCAGAATGACATATCTATCTAATGTTCTACAAAACCGCCGCAAAAAAATCACAAACCATCTCACAAGTCGTGGCGCCCGAATAAAGAATCAACATTAAATAAAAGCGTGCAACTAATGCATTTCCGCCACCTGGGTATAGTGTGAAATGATCATCATCGTAGTGAGATGTGACCCCCACCTCTCCGCACCAAACGAAAAATATGTAACGAATTAACGTGAAAACCGAAAATCATAGGAGAACTATTTCGTCCAATGCATTCTAGAGTATGCTAACCGACCGTCACGTATGTAGTCGATAGGGATCTATAGGAATCGGAGTAACCTCGCCCTCTCCTAGATAGGCGTAATAAAATAGATGTCCTCCTCGCTGGCGCGAACCACCGGCCAAGACCGACCTCGGGTGCTCGTTTGGTGGGCATTCCACTCCGAAGATCAAATATCCTAATAACCCACTATGGCCCTTCGTGATGTAGCCTCCCCATAGAAATTGAGGAGGCCTACTTCCTTAGGATAAACCGGGTGGTTGTCGTAATAGGACAAGGGTACATAAGTCTCTCCTCATGCCTCCCACAGTGAATCACGTTATACCGGTCCTCCATATGTTCTTTGTTCCTCGGTTCTCTCCGTTGACGCGATGAATGATTCACATATTAAATACATTTTTTTTATGAAATGAGATATATATATATATATATCTATATATATATATATATATATATATATTTTTTTTTTTTTTTTTTTTTTTTTGAAAATGAAATGTTTGGTGCGCCAAAAAATAGTCACACACCGGTACCGTACATACTTTTTTATCGCGCACCGTGCCTTGCATGGGTTCGCGCACATCAAAAGATAAAAATAATTTTTTCATATGCTGATGAAACGACCGCCCCCGGCGTATATTTAGGTCAACATACCCCCAACAATAATACATGGTGAACAGCAGGGTCTCGTAAACACCACATCGTTGACCATGTATTGTTGTTGGCGGTGGTACGCCGACCTAACTATCCGCCTAAAAATAGTTTGGTCAACGCAACGCCCAAAATAGTACATGATCAACAATGCGGTCCCGTAAACTAACATATCGTTGACTATGTAACGTCGTTAGGCGGCGTGCGCCGACTCCAATCCACCGCTCTTGGGCCGTTTGTTTGGTCAACGACCGCCCTCCCGACACTAGTACATAGTCAATCTGCAATCGCTAAAATACCGCATTGCTGTCGCTTTTAAATTATTCAAGGTGTACATTTTTTTGGTACCTCTAGAACCCGGGCAGTAGTTTCTATTAACACCGTTCGTGGTGCGGCCTATAAATTTATAGTAGAAACGTTGGGTCAAAGGCGAGCGAACGACTCGAGCACATTGCGCATAATTTTTTTTTAGACGGTTAATTTTATGGTTTTTTCAAAATTCCATCCACTAAAAACGTTTATCTATTGAGAAACAACTAAAATAATTGCATACTTGCACGTCAAGGAGGCATATTTGCCGAGGAATAAAGAAATCAAATTTTCACCCGTTTTCAAAATTCGAATTCCACAAGGTGGGTGCAATGGACGACAACAATGTATGCAATGGGAGCAATCGATGGCAAAATGGAACTTACACAAGACCAACTCACACCGATGCTTGAGAGGTTTGGAGCACTGGGGGAAGAAGTAAAAATGACGTTTTAGTGCGCCTGGCTTTTGAGACACTGCTTATTATCGATGGCGCACCACACATCGTTACAAGAACCCCGGATTACCGCCACACACTAAAGTTCGAAGTATACGTAGAGCATCGGTGCGCTATAGTACTTAGACGATTACGGGTTTGTAACGGAGAGAACGCAGACCAGTGTGCCGCTTAGCATACCGTGTGTTTTCGACCGAAATGCACCATCATGGCTATGATGAGAAACACCACACAAAAAAAAATCCACAAAAACCCACCCACCAACCTCCTCTAGAGACCTCCAATACAAACAAATATCCGGGCTATTTTTTATAAGGGCCAGAGGGTCTTTTCCTATGTTGAATAGTCATAACTACTCAACTCCATATCTGCTAGACTCAACTAATTACTAGGAGCTCAGTTTAATTTGAGTTCAACGGAAACCAACTAGATTGCTTAAAGTTGGCAATCACCACATGCACAATTTAACTCCAAGCCTATACATATACACGATATAACATAAATTTTGATAATACATATACACAATAGGCAATATAAATTTGAAACCAAGCATAATTATGATTATACCCTCAAAAGTTGATCTTACAAACCAAGAAACCTAGCATATACAAAGAAAAAGTATTGCGAAGATGGTTTACAAGGATACCTAAATTTTCCAATTATGTTTAAACCATTATAGGAAGTAGAAAATAATAAAGCATGTTTGAAGGGATTAATCTAAATCGCCAAAAGAAAAATGTAAGGAACTTAGGAATAACTCCTACACCCCAACTATTTCAGACTGATTCAAAATCCAATAATTTAAAAATAGTGTCTGTAATAGTAACCAAGCATAGGCTACTTAATTTAATGAAAATAAGCTCAAGTATTGAAGAACCAAGAATGCAGCCAAGAGTCTATTGGTAGCCTAAGGATCTATAACCTCTCCTATAATTCCATTGATAGAAATTGTTTTTTATTCAAATTACATAGAGTCATTTTTTTCAGTAACACGCTGCAATTTTTGTACAAAGATGTCGATTTTGCATAAAATTGACTTGGAATTCAATTTTTCTTCACTATTAGTTCACCTTGGGAAATCATCATTTCTATTTGTTTTTTGGGTACTCCCGAGTATCCACATCACTTTTTCCCATTTGTTCATGGAGATATACATCGAACCCTTGTTACCAATAGGAAGGGCGAGGATAGATTTATCCGGAACAAAAACATGTATGCACTAAATTTCTGGGTACAAGTTTTCCAGAGGAGTAAATTTTACTCATCGAATCTAAATTATAAATCAGCTAATGTTTCTATTGCTACGCTCCAATTCTCTTATTATATTTAAATTTCAATTATTATGTGAAATTTTTATTGTAAACTCTACATCAACTCACCTTATTGTATCTTTTGTATTTACACACTCAGTAGGAATGCTCAACTATATTTCCATTGAAAACATTTATAAACTTTATTTTAGGGTATATTATGAGTTGTTATCATCTTTATTGTGGAACCTATGAACACCCGGTACCCATCATCCCAAATTTTTGTCCATAAATAATTGGTAGAATATCAATTCCTTTGTCAAGGATACAAGTAATAAAGGGATCCTTCCAACAAGTCAAATTGTTCCACAAGTCAACAATGGTCAACCTCCAAAAGTGGTCAAAATTCAAATTTTGGCCTTGTAACAAAATTTTGGCCTCGTGCAACAAAACTATAATTTTTGGCCCTCAGCAACTCTAAAAATTTCACACATGTGGGATTTTTAGGGAAAAATTTCCTTTC
Source organism: Pinus albicaulis (assembly GCA_034641835.2). Classification (NCBI taxonomy): domain Eukaryota; kingdom Viridiplantae; phylum Streptophyta; class Pinopsida; order Pinales; family Pinaceae; genus Pinus; species Pinus albicaulis. The sequence continues at coordinate 83,767 of JAXQQM020086845.1, forward strand.
ATTTGACCTTGCTTTTCTCTCTCCTTGAATTCCACTTATTTTATTGTCTTTTTCGATTATTTTCTCCTCCTTTCAAGATATCAAACTTGTCGATGTATATTCCAATTGATTTCGAGTTGTTCTTATATATACACATCTTAGAGGTTGAATTACACCAAACAAGGCCGACTTGGTCTGCATTTGACTAAAATTTACATTTTGGCTAAAACAAAATTCCTTTTCCACTTTCTTATCAAATAACCAAATGGGATTTGACCTCATAAATATGAAACATCCTTTTGACTTGAAAAACCCTAGAAGCATGAAGAACATGATCGACCTAGAAGACAATCAACTTGAGCATGAACCCATGCTTAAACTAACAATTCTTTTTTTTTCTTTTTACAAAAATATACAATTGTTGGCACAAAAGGTAATTATGAAGAACTAATCTAGTTACATTCGAGCGAATACCTCCATTCTCTCCTTTGTTGTTTGGCATAGAATAGCTTGATGGAGGAATGAAATTCTAAGATAATCTTTCTGCTTTTCAGATGTGCTGTTTTCTGGGTTGGGAAAAAGTTTACAGTTTTGGTTTTGAATAGGTTCCTGTATCCGGAGTAGTGAGGTATTTTTTCGTTGCATGTGACGTGGTTCGTAGGATGAAGTTTAAAGAAGCACCCAGATTTTGTACTCCTACACTCTAAGGAAGAGCGAGGTTGCGTCTCCGGTGTAGGCATATCTTGAAGAAGGTTTGCAAAATCGGTTGTGTGGCTTTCCGGAATAGGAAGGACATTTGAAAAACCAACAAAACTTGCGGATTTTCTCTTGCTATGGAACAAGAAAGATCTCTAGAAGGCAACAAATTTACTTGACTAGTTATTGTCCCGGAAAAAGTGAGGTCCTTTCCGTCCTTGTGTTATTTGTCATAGAATGAGCCTTGGTATTATCTCGTAAATATGGACCCAAAGTGGGTGGTTAGATGGAGGCTTAAAATGTAGTGTAGTGACTCGAAACTCATTGGAGAGTTCCAAAGACTAAATGCATTATGAATCGTAGTTGCATGAAGTAGACCCCTATTTGGGTTGACCATCAAGGACACTTCAAGTCATAGGATTTGATTTCATTCCCAGATCCAAAGGAAAATACCGCGTTTGTATTCCATTCAATCATGGAGAAGAAGTCCTATACGGGCCAACAAAGGCACTTCCCAATTCATGACTACTAGTAATTCAAACTTCCACTAGAAGGATGTAGTCTAGTAGAATAAGGCATATCAGAGGAAGCCAAGTCTCAGAATATGTTGAGAATTGAATTCTTAGGTAATGTAAATCCCGTGGAAGTGTAGGAAACATAACTTATTTAAGTTAACTCGTTAGAGTAATTGAGATTGGTGGAATTTGGATTTAACTTATGGTTCATAGTTCTCATTAGTGATGAATCAAGTTGTTTGAAATTAATTCCATGTGATTCTTTGGGTTTATATGATATTGAGTAATGTATTAAAATACTATTGTATTGTTGTTTATTATTCCAAACATAATTTTTCATTGTAATCATTGAAGACAAGTAGCAATTTCAATTAAAATTTAATCACTATAATAGAAAAAGAAAGGTTAATTATTAAGAAATTCTAGGGCAAATTATCACAACACTCTATAACAGTATCAAGCAGTAGGGCTATATCAAGGATTTATTGTGTTAAACTATTGTACAAGAAGGATAAATTTTGTTGAAAACTAGGGAAAAAAATATCTCTAACAAATTACATAGAGGTAAAAAATGTAAATTAAAAAATGTGCAACCTCAAGGCCTGGCAATGAAACTAGCTTACATTGTTTTGTACTAGTATTAATATAAATGGGTTTCTTTTGTATTAGCTTATTGTTGTTTCTCAGGCTAGTATTAATATATATGGGGTTTCTTTTGTATTATCTTTAATGTAAAATGTATAGTTCATCTTCATTAAAATAAGGATTGTGGTTGGATATGTATTTGGTTTTTTTCTTTCTTTGATGTTCCACAAATTGCCTAAAGTCTTGATAATCAAGTTGTTTTCTTTTAACACTTATAAGTGCTTTTAAGTGCATGGATTTCATATTTTTGAAACATAGATATTAATACAAAGATCTTGTAATTTATTCGAGATATGAGAAGATGGTTTTTTAGGAAACATGACAACAATTTTCATGTCTACCTCATTGGGCAATATTTGAAAGGAGAGTGGTTGGGTGCACTATTTAATAACTATGGCACTAATTGTCTTCTCTTTTCATTTTTTTCACCCATTTATTTAATCGCTTAAGCAAAATATGGACTTTGGAGATTACACAATTTATAGGTAGTTAATACAAGAGCTATGGAACAAGTAGATGTGTTTTACTTCAATTGGGATGGTTTGGGTCAATAAAAAAACTACACATAAGAGATGAAACCAGAAAAATGTTTATTTGTTGTGAAGGGCTCACCCGTACGTAAAAATTCACTATGGATGATCTTTCCTTGTCCACTTATATTTGATGTTAATGTCCGGTTTTAATTTTTGTGGAGGGTTGCTTTGGTATATAATATTGTGTATTCAATTGCACTTCTATTGGAATTTCCATTCTAATTGTCTGGTAGGAAGGTGTGAAAAAAACTTATTGATCTTGTTGGAGTCACTCCTTGGGCCGAAGGGCATAAACTTTGTTTTGGGAGAGAAACTATGGTTCTTCGAAATAAAGAAAATGGGAATGATAGTAGCTAAGTAGGTAATTTGTATATGTGTGTTTTGTTTTATTTTTTAATTTGCATTAGTTTCCCTTCCCAAATGTCTTAGATAGGGTAGGAAAAAATTGCAAAATCGAAAGGTCAAAGACAAATCTATTTTTTTTACTCAGCAACCTACTTGGCTTGGGACTAGTTACATGAGAGTAATGAATAAATTTTTTAACAACCGAAAACAAAGAGTTTTGGTTGAGCCAAGTTCTATTGTAATGGATAGTCTAATGAAATGTGTTTCAATGCCATGGTTTCATGGCTTGGATAAGTTGAGTTAGAGGACCCACTCTAAAATATTAGGTCCAAGCAGTAAGACAAGGCACATCAAAGACAAATAATTTGGGCTTGGCTATGGAACTACCACACTTGTTCTTTCATGGTTTAATAAGTGAAGGCAAAGGTGCAAATTTTTTTCCACTAGTATTGGTTTAAGATCGATTCATTTTTGTAGGGTTTTATGGTGTTTATTTTTTTAGTTTTGGTTTGGGATTTAATGAGTTTAAGATGTTATTTGAATGAAACAATTGTCATCGTGTATTTGAAAATTTTGATCTCATTAATTTTTTATGAGATTTTTAGGATGGACCCAAAAAAAATATCAGATCTTAAATTTATGAATTAGAATTTGAAATGAAACCTTTTGTTTAAGTTGTTGCAGCAAGTGAAATTCCCATTCAAATTAGTAGGGGCATTGACATGACAACAAAGGCCTTTTCTTCGAACTCAAAAGTTTTTCAGCGAGGTAAATCCTCATATTTTGAGTCGATTGGTTTTCTATTTTTCTAATGGTTTGGTGTTGCATATAATTGAATGAATTAGTTTCCTAAGGTATTTTTGGCTGCAAAATATTTTTTTATTTTTCATAACGATTATCTTGAGTGAACACATTTGGTTGTGGTCTTGTTAGATATTCAATAGTTTTAGTTGTTTAGTATTGTTGAGGTACTTTTATTATGGGAAATAGTCATGCAACATTATCATTTAATCTCATCTGGTGGTAAGATGTTGAGGAGTTTCTTGAAACATTTGTATTTTTGGAAATTTTGTTTTTATGTGTGAATGGTTACACATGTTAAAACCTTTGTAATCTCTATTATTTTCCAAGTTGGTGACAATGAATAAGTAGATGTTTCTTCAATTAGTTCTATGCAATAGGTAAAATTATAGCTAAGGCTATGAGTAGAAATGAAGGAAAGGTGTTGTGACATTTGAAGAGGGAAAAGTGCATAAAATAATGTGTATGTTAGGAGGGAATGAAATTCTTATCATGGCTATATTTCTCCACACCAGACAAAGATGCTGAGAAGATGTTTGTGGAGTATAAGAATTGCAAGGTATCTGATGCAAAAGAAGTTTCTTCTTATTTCTTTGTTGTGGTGTTATTCATTTGTTTTCCTTACAATGTTAGAGAAAATAATTGAAAATCACACCTTTAAATAAACCTCAATCTTTCATCACCATACACACTTGGTATAAATGTTGGTGGAGCTTTGATGTTTTGTTGGAACATGGCATAAATGTGGTGGAACTTTGATGTTTTGCAAGGTTCCAGCCTAGGTAGAAACCCCATATATCAAGGTTCCAAGAAATTTTGTTTGGTTTTTGACCCTTGCTCTCATGAAATTGTGAAATGATTTCCTGTCACTTCATCTTACCAAAGATGCATATCATACACCCTCTAGGTTGATTTTGGGTTGTGTTGGTTTATATGAAATTGCATATTTTATGCCCCATGTTTTTTTCGTTATTATTTGTTTATTAAATTGGGAGTGTTGATTTAATGATTAAAAAGAAAGATGAACATTTCCAAGCACATTTTATGCTAAATATCTATTTGTTAATGTTTTTCATTCTACTTCTATCAAGGATCGGAATTGAATCATTTTTTATTGTAAATTGCATCTTCCGTAGGTTGATAAGAAGATCACAAATGAAAGAGACATGATCATAGTATTAGAAGATGCCATCAGTGGGGAGGTATCCCATTTTTTTATCATGGAGGACATCGAACAAGAAGCTTTAACTATTGTTGTTGTCAACAAGCTCTGGGTGCATTGAAGGTTGGTGCTTTGAAAGCCTGTATGGATTTGGAAAGAGTAAAAGACAATACTAGGATGGAATTTCCATATCGATGGGAGGTACTTTTTTATTTGTGTTACATTAATGTAGGATAACACATTATGGCATTCCTTTTGTTTTATTTTTATCTTTCTCTATCGAGATAACACATTTCTTTAAAGGTCGCTACCATCGGAAGAGCACTCTCCCCACAAGAAGGAGGTTGGTGGTTCAATTCCACTCAGTGCCCTAACATGATTTAGTCATTGAAGAAACAAAAGATTCACATTTTATATTTTTTTTCTAAAGATAAATTTTGATTGCCTCTAAAGAGACAATAATTGGGAATAAAGGCATATTGTCTTTATAGAGACAATATGTTTAATCATAGCCATTGTCTCTTGAGAGACAAAATGAATCTGCTCTTAAGAGACAATAATACAAGGTATTCTATATTTCCTTTATAAAGACAAATTTTTAAGAAGATAATTTGAGACACTTGCTTGAAGACAATATTTAAGACAATTTCCTGTTTTTTTTTTTTTTTGTCTCAAGTTAAAACAAAATAAATTGTCTCTTAACAGTAAAATACATGTATTCTATAGCCGTATTTAAAAAGACAATTTTTAAGACAATAATTTGAGACACTCGTTTAAAGAAAATATTTAAGACAATTTACAAGTTTTTTTTGTCTTGGGTTAAGACAATTTACTAAAAATTGTCTTAAATATTGTCTTAAAACCCCCTTCAGAATAGTGACTCCAACCAAGAAAGGATTTTTGTAAAAATTATGTAGACACTCATCGGCACCACACAAAAATATATAGTGGTTTCTCACCTTCCAACATACTAGAAGGTAAATATCAGATATAGATGCTAGTCCCTTCCGGAGGCAACTTATCCGACATGTTATTGATTGACAAAAACTATAATTTAACATGCAAGAAGACAAAAACATAGAAAAACATGAATAGAAGTGTTGAAGTGATGAAGAGATTAGTTCCTTTCATTTCCACCGCATAGACGCAACATCTTATCCTGCATAAAACCACATTTACATAAATGATCCTAGGTCAAAATTTTGTTTCTCCACACCAACCAAAAGAAAATGATGACTTTCAAAGGTGAAATTGTTTCTCCTTTAATTATTGCTGTAAACCATGTATGCGTGCATATTCTTTGTCAATGTACATGATGTGTCGTGTAGCAAGCCGCCGACAACCACCATGCCCTTTTGAGACAACCAACCCATGTTAGAGGATCCTCTTGGATGTTGACACAATCCGCTCTTCTTTAAACCATTTAAGTATGATTCCTAATTAAAGATGAACACATTCTCTTGTTCGACATGAGATTTTACATGTACCCATTGGTTTTTCATTTGAATTAAGGTTCTATGTTCATATCTACTTTTGTAAAAGATGAATATCTTGAAGGAAATCATAAAACCAGAGGATGTGCTCCTATAAAGGAGAAGTTTTATATTTGACATTAATTATATTAATGTAATATAACCAACATAGATCTATCTTAAATACGGATCTAACATGAACCCATAGGAATCGAATTTTTAAAGTGCAATTTTTTTATGAGTCGTACAAATATTATTTAAATGTTTTGTATAGTTATTTTTGTTTTTTGTTTTTTAGATATTTAATTTTTTTTTTTCTCACATAAGAAAAATTCCAACTTTGAGGAAGGACAATGAACCCATAGGAATCCAATTTCTTCAAGTGCAAATTTAACTTTGATTAAGGACAATGAACCCATAGGAATCCAATTTCTTCAAGTGTAATTTTTTTTTATGAGCCGACATTATTTAAATGTTTTGTATAGTTTTTTTTTTTGTTTTATAGATATTTAATTTAAATTTTTTTTTTTTTGGCCCACATGAGTGTACCCTTTTCAACTTCGATTAAGGAAAGACACCTCTACACGTCATACCGGGCTATAGAATGAACCTCTTGGCTCAACAAGTTTAACTTGTGATTTTTTTTAATAGAAAATACATATTTTTAATTATTAAGCAACTCAAATTATATATATGATTTAAGGCATACTTATTTGAAAACAATTTTCCTAACCCAAGCAAAATACTATGGGCTACAGATCTTGTATGTTAGACAATTAGAAGATTTGGTATCGTTGATCATAATATGCAAGAAGAATGAACCGACCACCCACGTGTTTCTTTGCGAACGGACCATCTTCATATAGTTATGATCACAAATAGTTACCATGAGATGATCAATAGCACAAACAACTACCAAGAAGAGCCAATCTCCAAGCCCGTCGGTCAACCATCGATTTGATTCCTTCCAACCCATATATGAACTATTAGTTGAGAATTCATGTCGTTGTGATTGATTTCACTACCGACCGACAATATTGTTAAGGCGAACATAGGTTTAATATGAATAAAACTTATAACATAGGAATCATTTTTTTCACTTCTCAAGAAAATAGATCGTAAAACAAAATAGCCGAACAACAAAAGGAGTCTTGGCCATTTTATCGAGGAAAAAGCTCGACATTATCTCGTTCTATGAGCATAACAACATGTCTCCTCTATCTCGCTAAAGAGGTAGGCATATCTCTACCAAATCGTCGCATTATTATTATTTTTCCACCAAATTGTTAGTATTATTATTATTTTTCCGATTTTAGTTGACATATTTTTCTTAAATTTATTTTATAATTAAATATGCTAAGCTTCTTGAAAGTATTTTAGATGAGGATCACCTAGAAGGAAGAAATCTCTCACCTAACACATGTTTTTCGGGGTTTAGGTTATAAGGAAGGAAAAATCAGAAAGCCATAAACAGAGCGAAAAGTGTTATCGTGTCCAAGAAACACCGAATCCTCAAGAGAGGGGTGAAGGGTTTAAGCTACATATTAAGGGTGACAGATAATATTGCTAGGGTTTTGGGAAGAGTAATATTTTTAAAACAATTTCACAATGTACCATTAGACAAAAGATGCGTCATTAAAGATAGCATTAGTGAGGGCCGCCTGTAAAATGTGGGGCTTACAAGATTGACCGTTTTTGGGGAAGTGTTATATTAAGGAATTGGGCGCTTTCATAAGCGTCCGAAAGCATGGTGCCGATATTAAACATGAGCGATCATGAACCTCGCTCGTTTTCGATCACTCCTAAAAACAAAACATCACTTACGCTCGAGGATGCTAGAATCATTGTAAGTGAGGAACACTATCGTATTTAATATTAGAGAAGCGCCGGAGATTATAAAACACCCGCATAACATCAACAAAGGGATGTGAGGATACGAGATTAGTGATAGCTACACTCATTAGACATATTTTCTCCTAGGTTCGTCCTCATCCAAGGTATACTTCCTCCTTTAGTTATCTATTTAGGTCGTCACCAAAAACTCTTATTATGCCACTTACTCATAATAATTATTTTCATTAATTAATTTTTATTTTATTGATAAAAATTAATTAATTATTATTTATTATGAGTAAATGAAAGCTTATTAAAAATAAAAAATTTAAATTTAAATGTAACTCATAATATAGTTTTAGAATTAAAAAATTTTAGGTATTAATTAATATGAAAGAAAATTAATTAAATATTAGAATTAACACTAAGATGGTTGATTAATGAATTGATTAAATTCATTTAAGAATTTATATTTAGGTATATTATTTAAATACCATTATATTAGTGTTAATTAATATTTTCTCTTACATTTACTTTCACTTTCTTAGGTTAGAATTTTCAAATTAATTTGGTTATTATAAGTTAAATTTAGACTTTGTTTTTAATTTGAGACATTAATTATTATTTTAGGGATATTATAAATTTAATAAGGTTTTAGAATTTAAAATTCATTAGGAATTAATTAAAATAAAATTTAAAATTTAATAGTTGGAAATTTATTAGGGTTAATTAATAAATTGATTAAAATTCATTTAGTAACATAAGGTTAGGAATATTTTTAATTTTAAAAATCATGTCATATTTGTTTTAAATAATTTCTCGTACATTAATAAACTTAGACAAAAATTAAATTTATAATAAATTTGAATTTATTTTAGGGTTTTATTTTTAGAATTGGAATTAATTCAATTAATAATATAAAATGATTAAATTAAAAATTTAACTATTAAAAATTTTTAAATACTTATTACAACTTTTTAAAGATTTATCATAATATTTAAGAGAAATTAATTTGAGTAAAAATTTTACTCAAATATATTTTTTTAATTAATTAGCATGACTTATTGTTTCATTCTCTTATTATCATCATTAGCTTTCACTATTTATACCTTGACACCATGTAATTCTTTCTTCTTCATTCATTTCTGGCCTCGAAGATGGATTCCAAGTGATTCTAAATGTTTCCATAATTGTTTTATGATACTATGGATAATCCTAAGTCAGTAAGCATTTTAGATAATTAAACTCCAAGTAAATATACTAGCAGAAGATTTAGTCAGGTACATTGTTTGGTGGTTCAAGTGATATAAGGTTTTGTCAAGGTTAATCATGAATCTAAGTGGGATGAGGAGCAATTTATGATTAGGTATATACACATGTATTAAACCGCTACCATATTTTTATTCATGTATTAAATCGCTAAAATATTTTTATTCGTTTACAAATGGAGCTTGAATTACCATGTTTTCCTATTTTATAACTGGATCATCTTTGTAAAATTTTAATTCAACAAATAAGAGAAAGAGAAAAATATATTTATTAAACTAATAAATATATTACGCTTAATGGAAATTAGTAGTATTGAATTTTTTCACTTTATAGTGGAAGAGTTTATAATTATGACAATGAGTTGTCACGTTAGTTTATGTATCCCTAGGAAAAGACTTGCTTCAACACCACATGAAAGCCTCCGTGATGAATGCATTGATATATTTTGTTTCAAGTGCTTTTATATATATATATATATATATATATATATATATATATATATATATATATAATTATGAAATTCATTAATTATTATGTCAAGATGTTGATTTTTATCCATTGTTCCACTTAGTCCCAATTATATATATAATTATGAAATTCATTAATTATTATGTTAAAGATGTTGATTTTTATCCATTGTTCCACTCAAATTCCAATTTTATTGTCTCTACATATGGCCTCTTCTCTTGAAACTCGATTGGTGACTACTATATAAACAACAATAAAGCTCTTCCTAAATGGAATTTATTAAAATCTTAAATTTCATTGTTTAATAACACTATAATTCAACATGGACAGGGTCTTTCAATTATTTGGTGTTTATAAAGTTATGATTTTTACAATGTTGATATCCAATTTTTAGAATTGTTTCTTCTCAATTTATGTTTTTTTTGGATAAATACACAAATCGGCAAATTCTAAATCTATAAATTAAACAATTTATAAAAGATCATTTTATACCTTATATTTTAGTGCACATATACTTACTACATTATTACATGTTAATATATAGTGAGAGAATTAAATTTTAACACTACTAAACTTACCTAGGAATGAAAATTAAATAGTATATGTCATATTGAAGATTTTGAATAAGTCCATGTAAGAATTCAGGTGGTATGGTGGTATGGTAAAATTTTGGTTGCTGGCAAAGCCTAAACATTGTTTATATTATAGATTTTGTTTGATTGAGGAGTGAGAGTTTGAAATTCATGTAAATTTATTTTTTGTTGGTATTTTCTATGTGAAGATCTAATAAGTAAATTTTAAGAATTCAGTTGGTATATAAATTGTAAGAATTCAACAGACGGTAAAATTTTGGTTGTATGGGTAAAGCCTACACATTGTTTATATTAAAGATTTTATTATTGGAGTGGAAACCTTTGAAATCTGCGAATTTATTTTTTGTTGAGATTTTCAGTGTTATTTTTGAAGTAATTGGTAAAACAAAACAACTTTATTTTCATTCAATGGTTTCTTTTAATTTTTTAATATAATAGATAAAAAGTTCTTACAAAATAAATTAGGTTCACCCATTTTTAAAAATAGACATAACCATGAGAGATGCTAAATTTTCACTTATAAGTAAGACGTGGAACTTTGAAAGAGGCTCATTTTTAGAGTTGTCTTTAGTGCGACTTTTTGGAGTTTTTGGTGCCGGAATCTAGGGAAAATTCCGAGGTAAAAAATCTGATTGCTATTTAAACTCGGTTTTTTCGATCGTATATATATATTTAGCGCCCTTAAAAACCCCTAGGACACTTAGATTGTGCAACTTTACCCATCAAATATTGTTTTCTACGAGAATTCCGACTAGAATTTAAAGAAAAATCCAACGTAAAAACCTTCAAAAAGTCGAGATGAGAATTAAGTTTTTCTACGAACATGTCAATGAAATATTATGGCTTCATATTGAAATTAGTAGTGGTTAGGATGTCTTACTTGTTAAAAATAACATGTAATTTATAGTATGGTCAATACTAATTTAACAATTACCTCGAGTTAAAATAATAAATTTATTGAAAAAGAAAAAGCTATCTATTGTAATTTATTAAAATTTACATATTTAAAATTTTAATAAAGTATTGTAAATTTTTGACTACTTAGCACATCCAAACATGTACTATGTTCGTAATTAACGCTTCCATTGTTGACAAGATAGAAGTGTTCACATTTCTATTTACTAGCAATTTAATTAATAACCGATTGGAATTTAACAATATAATTTAACAAACTTACAAAAAAATGGTTAGTGTCTATAACATTATTAGTATTTTTAGTGAAAATGTCACTTATTTTTAGTGAGTCCTTACATTTAATTCACATAGAGCACATATTTGAGTCTTTGCATTTAATTAAAGCACATATTTGAGTGACACATTTTGTTTTATGATTATTGATGAAATTTTCAGAAATTTGTCCATATTCTCAAGATTAATCTCTGCTAGTTTAATCACTTTCTTTCATGAATGGGGCCTGTATTTGAATGATATTACATTATGTTGACATAGAGCACATACTTCAATGAAGTTTGTTTTTTTTTTTTTTAAGTTTGAGGAGTATCTTTTAAGAATTTCAATTGTATTTTTTTAAATTGTAATTAGTGAAATATTTTGTTATTTTATAACATGATATTTTTCAATTTTTAATCTAAATAGATATGTTGTAAATAATACCTTTAATTATCAATAAGTTTTTCTCTAAATAAATTGAGATTAAAAGGTAGGAAAAGATAAATCTACTAGGTGTAGATCCACTAACGCAAAGCATCCGATTTGGGCCAAACCCATTGAACCCATGTAATGAGGGGATCCACTAATGTAAAAATCTAATTTGGGCCAAAACCCATTGAATCTATAGATGAGGGCATTAAATTTATGGTAAGTTTGTCATTTAACAAGTTGTTACAATAAAAAAGCATAAGTTTCACTTAAAAGATTTTATTAATGATGAGTAAAACACTGCCTTGTATACAAAACCCAATCTTATTCTTAATGCAAGTTCTATATTATGCTATAGACTTAAGGCGTTTCCTTTCTTAAATATTTGGTGCAATTGCTAGTTAATAAGTAATATATATTATGTAGAATTCTTCTCTTTAATAATCACATTCGTTGAACTTTGTCGTTGAACTAACCAACAGGGTTCATCATAGGACTAGGTGATGATGAACTACACTGCTGGTTCGAATCAATAACAATGTTAATTTGAATATGATTATTACCAAAAAAAGAATTCAACATAATTTTACAATAGATCACAAATAAACAAAATTATATAAATAATATATATATATATATATATATATATATATATATGTGTGTGAGAAATTAATATATGAATTTTTTTTATTAATTGAAAATTTATAATATTTTTATTTCAAAATTGAAAATAATATTATATATTTTATCTTAATTTGTTTTCAAATATAAATTTATTATTTATATTGTAAATAAAATGATAAAACATATATATAATTTTTTTTTTCAACTTAAAAATGTAAAATATTTTTTCATTTGATAATAGTTTTTATTTTAAAAAAAATACTTTTGGATAAATAATGATGAGTAAAACTCCTTTGATCAATAGCAACGAATTTAGATTTAATCTCTGACTAATTGGTTTGCATGTCAATTAAGTTTGATGTTGATAATAATTATCATCTGCTTTCACTTTGAAGAGAAAAATAGAATATGAATTCCACGAAATTCGTAAAAGTTGAACACAGTGACAGCAAGGCACGCAATTGCGGTCCGAGATCATATTCTACATGTCGTTGGTGTGTATGTGCACGAAGAAGGCATTTTCATTTGGTGGCACCGATTGTTATACCTGCCCACAGTAGGTAATGTTGTGATTACGGTAGCTGTGTAGTAATTGATTTTGGGATGGTTATAAAGTTTGGTTTTGTTTATAAATTTTATTTTTTTAAATAAACTATAATTTTTAATTTACGAAATTTAATATTTTTAATTTTCATGTTTTTAAGATTAAAAATTTAATTTATTTTACTTGGTTTTAATGAGAATGGTAAAATAATAATTAAAAAGTTGATTTCTTTTTAAATATCATTTGTTTGTTATTATTACGGATGCCAATAATGATGGATGGTTGAAGTTTTGATATATTTGTTATGGGATCTCTATGTCTAAGAACTGACAAGGTCAAGATAAGTGTTGGAGATTTTGAAGCCAAAGAATAGGAAAAGGGTTGCAAATTTCCAGAGATCATATTTGCAAATGGATTTTTAATGGAAGCTAATAGAATTTTAAAAGAACAAATAACAATGTTACGGGAGGGTTCAGAGATAGGAAAACAAGAATGACAAAGTATGAAGATAGGGAAAGGCAACCATGAAAGAATTAATATAAAAGAAACAATGATGTGATCATTTCTAAAAGCAACTTTTGCAGATACACAAGTATCTCATCATGAAATTACTATCTTTTGAAATTAAGAAGTTTGTCTTAATTTAAAAGGTTTTATCGGCCGATCAACGAGAGAGGATTTTTTTGATGAATATATCATTTTTTGGTTATGTTAAGGTTACTAACATGATAATCATATTATGATATAGATATAGACCCAATATTCACGGGTTGCCATCGAACCGTCATAGACCCGAAAGGAGGAGCAACCAGGAGGTTTCTGCTAGGCTACTATCATGTCGAGATCTTCTGTGAACTACGCAGGAACCTTTTGAGGGTTGACCATGGGAGTTCCCGTAATTGGTGACAGAGGATGTACCTGCAATCGCGACCTTTGAAAGAGAAGACAAAAAACAACAATAGGAAAGAAGGTCCAAAAGAAACGAAAGGTAGAGTCAAGACACTAATGGTTACATAAGGACAAAAGAAGAAGAATATGCAAGTGCTCGAGAGCATGGGTGTAAGAGGACAAAAAGAAATAAAATAGAAGGGAACAAACTTAATATTATGGAAATAAGAGATTATGAAAAATGAAAGTACTTTCAATTCCGACAAGGGACTTTCCGAAAGAGAACTACATTGGAAAGGGAAAAATTTTCCAAGGAAGGAGGGTGAGGAAGATATGAAGAGAGGCCCTCGACCCATTAAAGTCACCATGGCAAGGGTGCAAGACAAACACCATCTATCGAAAGCAAAAATAAACTCTTGAAAGGCTCACTCTTTCCTGTAGAAGATTTGAAACAACAAACAACAAGAGGAGAGAAGGGAAAGTGGAGAAAATTAGAGCGTTAAGAAATGAAGGGAAAAGGGCATGGTTGTACCATGGTAAAACAATTATTGAAGAAATTAAATTTCACCTGTGTCAAACAAGCAAAGAACAACAAAGAAAAAACAGAATTCAACAGTAAGGAAAACAACAAGATCAACATGGATGAAAAGGTGAAGAGTCAAATTTGAGTCTTATGTGCCAAATCACAGAGCAATCAAATTTCCACTTAAAAGTGTCCATGAATTTTCATTCATATCATAATATGTAAATGAATCAAAATTATTTATTTAAAATAGAGCGTTCAAATAAATTTAAATCATTTTATTTGGTTATTGGTGAAATATTTTATTATTAATTTGGGTATCTATGAAATATTTTATTATGACTTTGGGTATTAATGAAATATTTTATTGTATATTCTCGCATGGGGTGTATTATATCACTCAATTATGGCAAAAGTGTGAGGGAAGATCCGCCAACTTCCACGCGTCAATTATGCATTCAAGCTTCTACGTTAAAGGTAATGTGTCACCTGATGTGAGCACCAACATACGAGTTTAGGAGAATAAAAATGATGTTGACAGAGGAGAAAATGCATTTTCGCGTTATTTGGGGGATGCGATAAGATGGAGACATTATCGATTACAGCCAGGCGCTCGTCATGGCTTGAGCCTCCTGCGTGTGTGTGTTGGAAGGAGGCGAGCCGAGAGCCAGGCTTGGTGTTGTAAGTGCTCGTGGGATCCTGCAAATCGGTTTTTAGAGGTAGTCCATCACGACATAAGTTGTTTTCTGCTTATGTTGGTGGTGAGAAAGAAGCCCAATTGGGTGTGGTGTTCTATTGCTGCTGCTGAAGGTCCGTGGTGAAGTGTTTGCTGTGGGTCAGGGAGGAGGCACTGAGAGTGGTGTTGGTATGGGCTCAACCAGCACTACGCTAGTACTTAGTGCACACGCTCATGATGGAATCCATCGTGTAGCATCATGAGAAGGGGATTTGGATATCAGGATCAGGTGTTTTCTTGTGAACCGAGGTCGTCGTTGGTCGATGCAGAGGGGTTTGTTTCAAGGCATTGAAATTCAAACAAGGAGGAGGCATCCAACAAGGGAGACGAGTATTCGAGATAAGTGGGAGGGAGGGGGAAGAGGTATGCCAAGACAATGGGGAGAGCACGAAGAGGTGGTTCCCGCGTAGGGAATAGGAGGTTGCACCCAAGTGACTCGAAGTCCACGGAGAGTCAACACTTGGGGCAGTGGTGGCGACTTCCTCCGTCTCGCCCCCAGGTCATTTCGACGTTCCGCTCACCCCGGATGTGACTTAACCAACCAACACATTCAACTCAATTTGGAGCATATACAGGAACAAAGGTATGAAGAGCGAAATGAGTTTGTCATATATAAATGATATGACAACACATGGAGAACGAAACTTCCGGATGTTTGTGAGAGTTCACGACGTTAGCCGAGACATCCTAACGACCACCTTGTTAATCGGGAAATTAAAGTAAAACACATGTAATTAACATGTCCACAATTGTGAAGGTTTCTTTTCGCAAGGTCGTTAGTGCCCCTCCTAATCCTCCACCATGATGCTTAGTTTTTCTTCTTTTTGTCATTTTTGTGCCGGAAATAACCATCGCACCATTTTCCTCTGCGTACACCCAAGACTACTATCGCTTCTTTTTGAAGGTTAGGGTGATTAGATGTAACACAACTATGTTGTTAAAGTATGTAAAATTTTGAAGTGATAATATAAATATGTTTTTGAGCGACAAAAGAAAAAATAATAATAATGTTGTTTAATTATCTTACCTAAACAACTATGTTGTTAAAAAGCAAGTGTAAAATTTTTGAAGTGATAATATAAATATGTTTTCGACCGCAAAAGAAAAAAATAATAATGTTGTTTGACTACCTTACCCATAATAAAAAATATTAACTCAATGTAAATAGTTAAAATAGTTAAATAGTTAAAAAACATATTTTAAATATAAAACATTTAAATATAGCATATAAAATAGTTAAATGTTAAATATTAAATAGTTAAAAAATGTATTTTAGAAATGAAAAATTACCAAATTTAGACCAAAAAATAAAATATCTCGTTAAATATAAAATAGTTAAAATAGTTAAATGTATTTCAAAAGGACAAATTACCATCCTAAAAATATAAACTAGCACAATTGCACCACATGTTGCAAAGGAAAACCGTAAGGTTGTGGTATAGGAAAGAATAACATATAAGATAGAAGAGGTAGTAGGAATCATTATTCTAAATCGATCCCGTAATAAGGGTGAGAATTATATTTACCGGACTCAAATCAAAATATCCATATTGGGAAATCGATGTGGAACAAATTTTAGCTAAAGTAGTCAAGACCTCTATGCTGACGAAATCAATATTTTATTTTATTTTGCATGTTTTTATGACCAAGTTGGGAAGACTTCACCCTTCCACGAAATTATTTACTTTACTCATACCCGCAATGTTGAATTCCTTGATACTACTCCTAGAACTCGACTCTTCTCTACAACTAGAATTATTTAATGGAATAAAAAATTATCACTATGACATGTTGTACCATAAGAGACTACTACAGGTTTAATTATGGTAAATCCACCTTCAATTGCCATTTGAACATAGGAGTACAGAGTTATCTTTAACTGCCAATTTTATGATATAAGACATTTGGGCCTCTTTAACCCTCGAGATGATTAATTAATCTCAATTCAAATCATATTTCCATAATTCTCTTTGAACGACCAATATTCCACTTTTGAAACTTTTCACCCAAGAGAATAAACATCATGAAAAGACCTAAAGAAGAAGAAAAATCATAATTAGGGAATCTAGCAACTTTAAGGATCACAATTCAAGACTTCTGCCTTTTAAAGATCATTTATTTTCCCATCAAATAAAAAGCAACAATCAAATTTTGTAGTGACAAGAATGGGAACAAATATTAAATGTACAACTCCCTTCCCTAAAGTGATAGTCTATTTTTTGTTTTGAAATGAAATTATTTTCCCGATCTTTTAAATAATAGATTCCTCCTAAGTGAACCTTTAGAGATACTTTTTTCAACTGATTGCAATAGAAAGTGTCTTTTTCTAGTATTTTCTTCGAGTCATTGAATTTAAGGTGAGGTAAAGAAACCAATAGATAAAATAGCAGAGTGAATGAACTAAAATGAAAACATTGAGGAATCTTCCGATTTTCTCATGTGGGCCTTCTTTCAATCGATGAGGTAGTAGGAGCTTTCTCCTCCGCACTGGGTGTAGGAGAATTATGTTGAGTGAACTACACTGTCTATGTAACTTTGACTCCTCCTTTAGTACAATTGAAATGTTTCTTCCCATAGCTCTATCTCGGGTTATAATTATGGCTTTCTTGTTTATGAATCAATTTTTATATATCACTACCGTCTATTTATTTGAGTGCTTCCTAATCCGTTGAGATATCGTAGTACAGCATGGATTCCAAAATCCTTGAGTAACCCATTTTCCGAAGAGTCATCTTCTCGTTTTTAATTCTCATATGTCCTCCATAGCCTTGTCATCGTCATTTCCTTCTAAAGAATCATACATTCTTGATAAGTATCCATTGTCCCTGCTTTTCTTCTTCCACATACTTCATATCTAAATGAATGGAACATGAGATAAGCTGTATTTCCTTCAAATTCCAAGATTTTTCATTGCACTTCTCATGTGTATCGTGGAAAATGGATTCCCATACATTCAATGTTATGCAACTTGTTGTAAGGTTGGAAGTCAATTATGTCTCCTTTATTATGTATCTCAATTTTGATACAAACAATTGTTACCTATCCCTTTAAAGGTAAACTTAGTGTTATTTAAGAAATGAGTATCGTTATGAACATTCATCATTATTACTCAAGATAAATCATGTCCTCTCAAATGATTTGGAAATTTAAAAGATCAACATATTTTAAAAAAATTCTATTATTAATTTAATCTTTATATTATGAAATAATACTCATGAATTATAAAATAGCTGTAACATAAATAACATATAACAAAAAAACCATGTATTTTTGGAATAATAAAATAGTTGGGACAAAATAATAATAAACAAGAAAACTATGTATATTTATTATATGAAAATTAAATACATTTTATTATAAAATTTTTAAAAAGAATAATGGTTATAAACATTAAGAATAATTTTATTAAATAATTAGTTTAGATCCAAAGTTAAGATTTATTTAGGCTATCTTAGTTCCCCCCAAAGAAACAATATCATGAATACCATGGGTCATCAAGGAAGGTTGTATTTATACTTTTATCATTATTTTTTATTATTTTTAATTTTTATCGTATTTGACCTACGAAATGTATTACATTATTAATCTTTTTATTTAATTTACTTTTATTTTTAATTTTGTGTAATTTGACATAGTCAAAATGTTAAACATGACATTACAACCTTTCATCAGTACTGTTGGTGCTAATAGTGGTGCACAAAAATGTAATATTTAAATATATAAACCTAGGGGAATAAATTTTAAATAACAACATTTTAACTTAAAAAGTCACCAAAAAACCTAAATTCATTCTAAATTATTAAAAAGATAAAAACTAACATTATAAAAAAAAAAAAAACACATATAAAAATATTTACTTGATCTAATGGCCTGTGTGTACTTAATCATCTAACATTTGATCCAATGGTTTCAAACATGGACACATGAGTTGTTTTCAAATAGCACTCCTCATGGCGTATATATACAATTAAATATATTAAATAGTTAGAATATGTATTCCATAAAGGATAATGATAAAGAGTTAAAAAAATGATTTCAAAAAAGGACAATTTATAGTTAAATAAATAAAAAACCAAAAAATAGTTAAATATGAAATATATAGACAATTAAATATAAAATATGTATAGACAATTATTTTAATAAAAGAAAGTGAGCGTATTTGACAAAAGTAAAAAATTAGAAATAGTATATTAATTTTTTTTTTACCCAATTTGGTGCTAACAACACAGGGAACATTGATAAAAGTAAAGTAATATTAAAAATTGTTTAGATCACATTTTTTATTAATTTCTCAATTTTTAATATTTTTCTTCTAATGTTAGTTTGCTGGGAACTTTAGAGGTTACACTTAGAGGAGGTACCCAGGTTAGGCCGATCGAAACTCGTGTTTGCAAAACTCTCGTTTGACTATTATTTAAAGTTAGTAGTTTGGAACAAAGTATAATAAAATGGCAAAAGGTATGGGGACAGAATTTGAACAAAGATTAGTTATTTGCTCCCAATCAAAAATCTATTTTCAATAATGATCAGAAGAAGAGAAGCAAAAAAAGCTCTCAAAAAGTAAACTATGTTAAAAAATAATCTCAAGATTAATATATTTAAAAAAATACATTTTTAACTTTTTAAACATTTTTTTCTATATTATTTTTATAATATTAAGTTACAATGAACTTAAATTTACAGACACAATCAATTGTTGTTTTCAAATCTAATGTTATTTGAAAATACTTAATAAGCGTTTGCAAGATTAGTAAGTGTTACATCTTAATTAGTACTTAGAGACATCAAAATGCCTCAAAAACATGAGGTTTCAAACCTTAAAGGGATCTTCCTAAATACAAATTATGGGTTTTGAATTCAAGGTGAATCTCCTAAATACAAATTATCATAGAAGTTCCAAATAATAATTACCATAATTTTTATACTTTTGGTATAGTTTTTATATTAAATAAATATAAGAGATATCTAGGTTTTATAAGCTTTATTAGATTTATTTAAAAGGAGAAAATGAGTCATATTAGGCTATAATTTTACAATTGCAATTGATTAAGGTGCTTTAGATCAAATATTCTACTTCCGTATTGAGTTTGATTCAGGAAGCTTATTGTTTAAATTCAAGGTATACAATTGAGTCGCATTTGTGATAGGAACAAGGAACTTACCAAAAAAATATTCTCTAACAAGTCTAGACTTTGCAAATTGAGTGAGGAAACTTAGGAAAATTCAAGATTGATTAAGTTGAAAAGGTTATTGAACGCTTATAACAAACCTCAAACTTTGCCCCCAAGTATTATATTAATGGAGACACTTTACATTCGACTTTAAAGGTGCTTAAAAATCTGGTATGGTACTCACATGACACCGTGTCAATCGAACAACTATTAGCACTATATCCTCTGTGTTCAGTGTATGCTCCCTTTCCATAGGCACAAGTGAATTGGGGGATTTGAAACCTTGAACTCTTGCACATAACACTTCATTTTCATTTTCATCACCAATTATAGTGTTGCTCCCTAGGGACAAATTCAAGATTGATTTGTTATTAAACTAATCGTGTTGCATAGAATTCAATTTACTGCATGATGAAGAAACAAATCTCTTTCAACGTCAATGCATTTGTTAGATCTTGGAAATTTTCCCTTGTTTCTTAAACAATAATAACAAAGGACCGTACATGAATAAAAAGAGATGTTAAATTTGAGGCACGAGTTCAAGAGTTTGAACTTGGATGAAGCAGCATTATGAAAACATTGAGTTTGAGAGCTTGATGTAGAAGCTACATTAAGTGAAGCATTGAGTTTGAGAGCTTGGATGTAAAAGTTACATTATGAAGGTATTGAATTTAAGAGATTGAATGTAGAAGTTACATAGAGTGAAGGCAAGTGAAGGTATGGACATTTAATGGTTGCCTCATCATCTCATTATTTCATTATGTAAAAGATAATAATATTATATATAAAAGTTAAATTGTTATAATATTTAAAACACTCTGTAAACTTGTTTGGTGTTTAGTCTCGCTTAATGTTTGTGATGATTGTTATCAAAAATTTACAAACATTTTTTAAATTTTTTTTTATATAATAGAGTCATTTCATATTTTAATTTGAAATTGGTAACAAGACATTCTACCATTTTTAAAATTTACACAAATATTACAAATATAAGACTTTAAAAAAATAAATTTCTTCCATCTTAGCTTTATTTATTATCATGTTTTTTTACACTCTGTCAAATTAACAATAGAAATATAATTACAAATATATTTTTTTATGATAAAATAACAACTCTTAACTGCAAATATAATTTCTGAAAGTTTCTGAAGTAAGAACTACGTTATTCAATACCAATTCATACACGGTGGATACCTATTTTTACATAAGAAAGTGCCGGACTCCAAAACTATGGACGGACGCTTTATTGTGTGGCCAACAAAATTCTGAGTGACCCACAACCATTGGCAAACATACAAGAAACAAATGTAATTAGATGCTCATATTCCTCCCTGACTCTGTACTAACTGTGGGAGCGTAAATCTGGTATCTCAATATTTCTTGAGTTATGTATCTATTAATGCAAGGTAGCATATATCACTTGTTAGATTTAAGTAGTAAAATATACTACCAAATACAAATTAACGAGTAAAATATACTACCCATACATTAATAAACAGATAGCTCCAAATAATATTGGCTACCGGTTAATTAGACGGACACGGCTGTGATATGGATTGACCAAGGCACCAAAGCTGCACCTTCTTTGTCGACTTTCGCACCTCCCGCAATGATTGCACGGATCTTTAGTTGTATGTCATTTGAAGCTTTAAATTCTTCCACCCAGAGTATATTTGTAGCCTCCCCGATGAGGCAGGGGATCACATATGAAATGCACAATAGAGCAGAACAACACGTTGATGTTGGTCTAAAAGTCATTACTCTCAATGGCGTGCTGAACTCCAGGATTTTGCCTATATAAACCTCAATGATGTCGTGAACCAAATAATATCACTTTCTTCGTTTGTAAAACACAACAAACAATGAAATTTTCAGAGGTCTGACACTGACAAGTTTAGCAAAATCGTCGGCGCTGGCAGACACCTCACCTGCTCACTCCTCCCTCCCAAAATTCTCCGTGACCTTTCAAAAACCAGCCAGAACTTCGCCGATGGCGAGGCTCGCGGGGGCGGAAGACGAGGGCGGACGGCACTGTAGACCCCGCCGATGAGCTGGCAGCGTCGATGACGCCGACGGCGGCCGGCATCGGCGACGCCGCCGACTGAGTCGTGAACCCTCGAAGATCTGCAGTTCCTCCCACACTGTGAGCTGGCGTAATACCATTTTCTGATCGATGAACAAAATGTTTTTGGTGGCTCCTCGACGTCCCTCTCGCGAAGACAATTTCTGTTGGAGCACAAACAAATTCGCTACCCTTGAAAACTTGACCAGAAAGAAATTGCAGGCGAGAATAAGTTTGGTGCGTCCAAATGGTCGCAGCAGCCAACCGACTACGCTTTATAAGCGCCACGATTGGCATATTTATTGTTTGCTGGTGACGGTAACCAAAAATCAATCAAGTTCTTCGACATCGTCTCCACCAATGATGAGCGCAGGCAGACTCAATTCAGCGTGTCAGAAGTTCTCTTCCTCTCCTTCGAAAGCGGCGCAGTCTGCGAAACTTCTTTCTTCCTCTTCTACTAAATAATCTTCATGCTCATTTTTAACGAAAATATGTTTATTCTTTTTCTGACTTGTACAGAAGCTATCGCTGAGTGGGTTACACGCCATCGAAGTCCTTAAATGAATGAGTGTTCATGGCATCTTTTTCCTTTTTGTGGCACATCCCAATGAAATTCTGTGTATGTACTGCTTCGTTTGCTTTTGACGTGCAATATATTTTTCCCTTGCCTATGAGATATTGGCAATGGGTACAAAGCAAAAAAAGATATGTTCTAGGAAGACACGCATCTTTGGACATGTGAATGAAGATACAAGGCGTGTGAATTGCTGTTTTATGTTCACGCCTTACCTTTTTTTTTTTCTTTGCTTCGAAACTTCAAGCAGAAAATTCGGATGCTCCTTTCCTATTTTGAGACTTTGAATAGAGCACTAAATGATGAGTTCCACGGAAGACACGAATTAAAATAGTATATATGAGGTTGATGTCGATACTTAACCTTTTTCACCTTGCTTACTTTGCTTTTAAGGAGAAAATCAAAAGATGAATCGCGTGGGAAGCACGTTTTTTTTTCCTTTAACAGTTTGAGCAGAAAACCATGAATTCCTACGAGAAGACAACATTAATTTTGAATTAAGGTATTGATTACAGAATTTTTGGACACTAGCAGAAAATTCTACGTGGGAAGACGTCCAATTTTTTTTTTTTTTCTCACTTCCGAGATTCTGAAGAGAAAATGCAAAAGATGGAATCTCCGTGAGACTTATAAAATGAAGAACAAATTTTGCGTGAGAACGCAACACAATGACGTAAGGCAGGCCTTCCACATCCTAATTAAAGATTATCACGTACTCAATTTTACACGTACCCATTAGTTTTGCTTTTTAAATTGAGATTAGTTTATATGAGTTCATAATGTAATAGAAAAGTTGAACTTGTGATTTTTGGTTAGGAAAATACATATTCTTAATTATTAGGTTTGCTTTATAATTAGGTTTTATATTTGACATTAATGTAAAAGAATAAAAGAATAAGGTTAACTTGTAAATTATTTGTTATTGAAAATCATATATTTTTAATTATTAAGCAACCCAAATTATATATTTAATTTAAAACTTAATATATATGAATGCAAATGTTTTTTCCTTATTAAAATAAAAAATTCAAAATAATTATAAACATATTAATAAGTAAAATATATATGAAATTAATATATGATTTTTTTGAATTTCCTGGCGAGAAATACGAAATTTTAACACAGTACAACACACGGACACCGTCTGGTTTTGTAAGTGTGAACGAAGAAGGCATTCATTGTTATACCCCAAGCGACAGCAGGTAATAATTACATGGTAGTAATTGATTTTCGGGATGGTTATATTGTTTGCTTCTGTTATTAATTTTATTTCTTTCAAATAAAATATAATTTTCAATTTATTAATTTAATATTTTCATTCTTATTATTTAAGTTTATAGATTTATTTATTTACTTAGTTTTAATGAGAAGAAAGTTAAAATAATAATTAAAAATTGATTTTTTTTTTAAATGTCATTTATTTGGATGAGAATATTGATGGACTATTGCTTTTGATATACTTATTACTGGATTCTGTTCAAGAACTAAAGAAGACCAGGATAAGGATGAAGATATTGGAAGTCAAAGAACAAAATGAAAAGGATCACATTTACAAATCGATGTTTAATGGAAGGTAATATGATTTTAAAAGAACAAGGTAACAATGTTACAAGAGGCTCTAGAGACAGGAAAACAAGAATGACAAAGCATGAAGACAACGTGACAAACCATGAAAGAATCAATAGCAACAAAACAAGGATGTGGGATAATTTTCAAAGCAACTTAGGTAGATACACAAGTATCTCATCAAAGACACATTTTGGAAGAGATGGAAAAAATTAATAATAGGAAAGATGGTCCAAAAGAAATCAAAGTTAGAGATGAAGACACTAATGGTTACATAAGGACAAACAGGAAGAAGAAGATGAAGTGCTCATAGAGCAGGGGAAAGAGAACACAAAGAAAGAAAGGACATGGAAACAAACTTTTTAAGAGGAATAAGAGATTATGGGAAAAATGAAAGCAATTTCAATTTGACAAGGATTTTCTCGAAAGAGAAACTACATTGGTAAAGTGAAAATATAAGAAAGGAGGGTGAGGAAGATGTGTGAAGGGGAGTGGCTCAACCTACGAAAGTCACCATGGGTGCGTGCAAGACAAACACCATTCTGAGCAAAAAGAAACTTCCGAAAGGCTCACACTTATTCCTGTGATGAATAGTTAACCAAGAACAACAAGAGGAGAGAAGGGAATTATTCAGTAGATGAATATTTAACCAAATAAAACAACAAGAGGAGAAGGGGAATTATTCATGATGAATATTTAACCAAAGAACAACAAGAGGAGAGAAGGAATAAGTGGAGAAAATTAGAGCAAGAAGAAATGAAGGGAAAACACCATGGTTGTATAATGGTAAAGTAGTTATTTCAATGTTCGACCTCAAGGTAAAACAGGGCAAAGAAGCTCATGCTGAAGAAAAAAAGAGATTTTACAATAGAGGAAAACAAACAAGATCAACATGGATGAAATTGTGTGAAGACTCAAATTTGAGTCTTATGTGCCAAACTCGTAGCGCTCAACCCAAACTGGTGTCTACCTAATTTTACTTTGTTGGAATTTTAGAGGTTACCCTTGAGGAGGGGACCCGGGTTAGGCACATTGTGGAAGGTAGAGACATAATTTGTCTCATGGAAACTTATGAACATTATGGTTGCAAAACTCTTATGTTTGATGGTTATTTCAGGTTAGCATTGAACAAGGTAGCAAAAATGGCAAAGGTATGGGGGAATACTAATAGTGAAAGAAAAGAAGGTCGCATTTAGTTAATGCAATAAGATTTTAAATAAACAACATATATGGTTCAAAATATCAAAGAATAGGAATCACATAAGAATTGCATCATGCTATTTTTTCTTCAAATCTAAAAAAAATTACAAAATTAAGGCTAGAAAACAAGGATCCGTATGCAACTTTAAATCAAGATATTGCCGCATACTTCATTAGGGAGAAGTTTTTTTAGTGGGAGATTTCAATGCTAGAACAACAAATCAACAAGCTAGTATTCTTTTATTGCCAAGAGGATCATGATCCTATTTGGTCGATCAAGAGGAGTAAAACTTCACTGGTGAGATGCTCGTAAGATGGTGCTAGCAATCATTTGGAGAGGAGTTGCCATATCAGGTGGTGTTTTCAAGTTAATTATTTGCAATGGCTCAGACAGATGGAAAAGGTCTAGGAACTTCCATGGGGACTTTACCCAACGAACCTATGATATATTACGTGTGTTCGTGGTATACTAAACAATACCCTTAGTTTGACTACATATTGGAAAACATTCTAAAATCACATTATTTAACCCCTACCAATACACATTTCCAATTAAAAAACCCCTACTTTTCACTTCGTATATTGTAGGTATCCATTTTTTCATTAACATTTTTTTATAACCACGACTATAAAAGCTCTTTTCCCCTATTATATGTTCAATATATTATGTCACTTCTTTCCTCAATATATATCCTCCAATATGAACACACGTGGTATGGAATTTCTCCCCTGAAGCCCCCGTGAGAACTTCACTGCAACATATACAATGGGGCAAGTGTTGTCGATTATGTGATTTGTTCACAAAGCTTGATAGAAAAGATAGACAAATTTAATATTGGAGAGCATATTTGAGACTTAAAATCAGACCATAACCTAATTTATATAAAGTTATCATGGTTAAAAGATAAGCAGACATAAGAGGAAAACCAATGCTCGAAAATCACTATAAAGGGGAAAAATTCTAACACAAGCAAATTGTATTATCTTCAAGACAATGCTAGAGAGATTAATTTAGAAGGAGAAAACTAGTTTCCAAAGCTTCAGTCACGAGTTAAAATATATTCAAAGTGCACTTAAGAAGTGCAAAAGAGCAAAAATAGGAAATCAATCAAATTGTTTTCCGTAAATGCTTACAGTTTTATGAGGAATAAAAATGGCAAGGAGAACCTTGAAAAATGTGGGTAATGAGAAGATGAATGTAACCACATAAGAAAATACTAAAAAGGAATAAATATGAGTTCATGCAAACAAGGCAAGAAGAGTTAATATTCAGGTAAGAATAACCCAAAACATTTAAGGATGGGAACTTCAAACAAGGAAAGTAATCGAAAATAATATTACATTCAATCAATGGTTTGAATATGCAATACAACTCTATGAGAAATAATTAGACGTTGAGGCTCCCCAAGATCAACACAACTACAAAGGTATTCACGTTACAAGAGTTGGAGATTAGAATTAGTTGAAAACAGAAAGGAAAATGACTTGCTTAAATCCCCCCCCTCACAAAGTATCTAAAATGGGGAATGAAAATCATACCACACATCATGGAAATATTCAACAAGGATTCCCAAGAGATTGGCAACTAGCCTAGAAATACCTTTTGGAAAAAGTGGAGTACACTCAATAATCCTTAATTATAGAACCATTATGATCAACTTTGTTTGGAAAGCTTTTCAAAACATGGTAGAGAATAGAATCAGTAAGTGGGCAGAAGTAAAAGAAAAGAGGTAAAAAGGACAAGCGAGCTTTAGGTCGAAGCATTCTATTAAGTTGAAAATGCAGCAAGAGGATGGAGCTTAGTGAAATGAAGTCACTTCCTTCACTAAGTGGCCCGTTGGTGCAAATTCTCGTTCGGCGCAAAATCTATTTTTAGACTATGTTCATTTTTAGACATATGGAGCATGGTCCGGGGATTGCAATATGTTATTCTGGAGTATTGATTATGTTGGTAAAAATATGGGACTCTATTTTGACCCAGGCTCTAAGTCTATTTTTAGACCGCCTCTCCTTAAAATAGGAAGTCAAATATTATTTACCCTTAATAATATTTGGACTATAAACTTGGCTTTTACTTTCCGGAGCACTTCAGTTCGAGCCTTGGAAGTGGCTCATGCATCCGGAATAGGAATTACGCTATTCCCAAGGGTTTGGTGAGTACATGCATGGTTGACTTGCTTAGGACTTCAAGCAAGCGGGTTTGGTGGAGTTAATGAGACAAATAGTGGAGTTGTGTTCGGCTTAATTTAGTTGAACCGGTTGAGATTAGTTTAACTAGCTAATCAACTAGTTATGAGTGGAGTGAATTAAATATTATTTAATTCATTAATTAGTAACTCATTATTCAACCCAAGAACACATCACCACTATGCTGCATGGAAAGTTCAAAGGAGACCAATGAAAGAGGAAGTAGTGGAGTTAGCTATCAGCAGTGTACATCATTGTGCATGAGATTTGTACCACACTTGGAGGAATTTCCATGATGATTGCTACCAAGCCAAGGAGATTCAACCTTGGATCTCTATAGATGTACCATGATTGCGCAATAGAGGCAAGGCATCATGTGAGTCGGAACCAAGAACTGCTCAAAACCAAGCTAGTTTGTGTGTAACTTATGAGAAAGTATCGAGTACTTGTGAGAGTATTGTACCGAGTTTATTACATGATTTCTCCATTATAATATACACAATAGTTGCGGGGTTTTCATTATAAGCTTCCCATACATACTGTGGTTAATGTGCATGATGATTTCCATGCTATCGCTTGTTTTATTTCCGCATGTTTGATGATCCGAGGAAGAGATTATGTGTTGCATATAAATTGGAATTGTGGTGTAGATCGATAGTCTTGAGAATAATCATTATTCACAAATTTCTACATGGTATCGTAGGTATTGAAGCGTAGATTGATCAATACGTTGATTACAAACTTATTTCTAAGAGACGTAGTTCCAGATGCGTTGCAGTTTCCGCATTCATCTTTCTTCGAAAAGGAAAGGTCCGGCAATGCCCTTGTAGTCAATCGTGCTAGAAATAATTTGTTTCTTGCCGTATCAAGAGCTAGTTGAGTTTTGAGTGTGAACCTGGAATTCTTCATGTACAGCTGGTTTTCATGCTAGTGTTGAAATGTCTTTCAACGGTTTGCGAATCGAATATGCTCGTGGCTGCGGCCGAATTATGTTGTATGGAAGGACTGGAGGAGGCAGTATTAGAAGATAATGGTCTGGGGGCTGGGAGTTCGTAGATACGGATGTCGAAAGCCCACCGATCCGTCAAGTCGAAGCATGGCAAAAGAAGATGGCGGTTGTCGAAGGATCCCGTTGGAGGGCGTCAAGGATCATATTGTATCCACCGCATGGAAAGGCTTTCTCCATATTTAATGTGGAAAGCTGGCCGTATCTATTCGTAGTAAGAGCGACTAAAGGAAGTCAAAGCTTCAAAGATAAGTTTCGTGGAACATCAAGATGGAGCAGCGTTTGCAGACGCTGTGTCACCTCACGAAGTTCACTCAATGCGAGATGAGTCGTAAAGTGGGGTGATCGTCGAAGATGGCGACGATGGTCAACCTCGGTTTCCTGTCTTCTCCAAAGGCTTGGCACTCATATCAAGATAGTGTCAATGGCTCAGAGAAACGTCGAGATGGGAGCGCCTTGGGTGGATCTCATGCAGAGGGAGATAAGGAGGACTACTTGAGATGATCTTTCATCAAAGGGAGCTAATGAAGAAAAAAATTGCGCTTTGGTGGCCAAAGCAAAAGAAGGGGAAGGGTAAGAAAACTTATTCCGAAGCAAAGGGCAAGAAGCAGGATATGGCGAAAGTGAAGTGTTTTCACCGCCATGATCATGGACAATATGCTACCAATTGTCCAAAGAATAAGAAGAACAAGCAAGCGGGAAGATTCATAGATGGAGAAGCTTTGGCTTCAAGGCCGAGCTTGACTTTTTCACCGATCGCATGCTTGGTTTCAAGTGTGTTGGGATCTAAGATGGTTCGGATAGCAAGGCCATTTCATATGACTCGGGAGACCGGGATTTGCCCTCGTATCCGGAGGACAAATATTTCTGGGTGTGCACATCGAGATGGCGACGATGGTAGACACAAGGCGACCGGTATCGGTACCATATCCTTTCGCAGGAGTCCTGCAAACCTTGTATCGAAGGATGTCAGCGTATGTATCCGGATTGAAGAAGAACTTGATCTCTGGTGGCGATGTTGGAGGATATTGGCAGGCGATGTGGTCTTCGCCTAAGGAAAAGTCACAAGGCAGCAGAAGACCACCGGAGAGACCTTTAAGATAGGGTTCGAACCAAGAACCTTTATCGCCAGGTAGATGACGCGCAACGATGGCATGCAAAGCGGAGAACCGGTGAGCCGGATGATGAGGGCGAACCCGTGCGCTATGAGACGGCCACCTTCACCATGGAGCTGGAAGATCCCGCAAAGAACATTTCTTACCGGGCTTCCTAGTAAGTACTCGCACGCCCAGACCAAGCAAGGTGCATTTTAGGAAGTATGTGAAAGCCACCTTCACGAGAAGGATATTCGCGCCATCACGATCCTTGAGAGAGTTCACAAACGTGCAGGGTCCTTTCGCCTGCTTCGACAGCAAAGCATGTGTATTATGTGATCTGT
Source organism: Pinus albicaulis (assembly GCA_034641835.2). NCBI lineage: Eukaryota > Viridiplantae > Streptophyta > Pinopsida > Pinales > Pinaceae > Pinus > Pinus albicaulis. The sequence continues at coordinate 114,196 of JAXQQM020086845.1, forward strand.
TGATGATTTCTCTCGAAAGTGTTGGATCTTCTTCATGGCAGAAGAAGAGCGATACATTCGCGAAGTTATGTGAGTTTAAAGCACCGAAGCCAGAGTCGGGGAAGAAGGTGATTGTTTCAAGGGAGGATAACGGGTGAATTCATCTCGACTGAACACCCGCGGAGGTTTCACAGCTGGTACGGATTCAGAGAGCCTATCGCACCCCATAACCCACAAAGCAGTAACGGGGTGGTCGAGCGGAAGAACAACGATCGTGGGTGTCGACGGCGATGTTGCATGATCGTGGCCTACCCCTTCACTTGTGGGCCGAGGCATGCACACAAATGGTATGTACGTAACCGTTGTCCTCACAAGGTTCTGCATGAGTACACCCAGGAGGCTTATTCCGGCAAGAGGCATGATATTTCCCATTTGCGGATTTTTGCCTCTGCTCACATGCATGTGACGAAGGATGCGAGAAGGAAGTCAGATCCGATCACAGAGGTTGAACATTTAGTAACACCGATACACCCCACAATCACCGGGTGTATTTTTCTGTACGCCGCAAGACCGTTGTGCGACGGATGTGTACCCCGTAGGAGAAAGCCATGCGCAAAGGTTTCGAGAGGGAGCCACACTCTCACGCATGAAAACCGATAGTTCCTAAGGAGGAGCCTTGATGTGGATCAACCACAAGAGTGTCTGGAGGTGGAAGAAACCACCCATGCACACCAACCATCAGAGAGTGGGCGCATGCGCACTACGTGGCCGAGCGACCGTTCGAGATGCGTAGAAGCTTTAGGACCACCTACAACGCAATACAGACAGAGACAACACGGACGGAGACACCGGATACATGGCTCTTGTGAGTCAATGTGTCATGACGGAGCTATCCTTTTGAGAAGTCGAGGAACCCAATATACGGATGCCATGATCGAAGAATATGATTCGATCACAAAATGTGCCGTGCATGGGAGATTGTCCCAAGACCGAGGAAATCGTTGGTGGGTTCGCAATGGATCTACAAAGAAGAAGGGCCGACTTTATGTGGAGAAGTACACATGCAGATTTGTCGCTCGTGGCTTTTCGCGCATCGAGGATTGACCACAGGATACCTTTGCACCGTCGCAAGGTACCTCTTTCCATGCACGATCCTGTTTTCTCGGGGCCGCGTATGGTGGCACATTCATCGTATGGATGTGAAGACCGGCGTTCCTCAATGGAGTTATTGAGGAGGAGGTGGCATACAGAGCAGCTCGAAGGTTTCAAGATCTTCACAGCGAGTCGCATGCCGACTCAAGAGAGCACCGTACGGCAAGGAAGTGCGACCCTTGTGCTCGGCACACCTTGGAGCAGGGCGCCTACTAACGGCTTGGATTCTCCAAGAGGAGGCGGATCCAAACCGTACCGATCAGTGAGGGGAAGCACAATCATCGTACCTATATGTAGATGATCCACGGACCATGCGATGAGTAGTTGGAGTACTTTTCATGCAAGGAGGATCTGAGACGAGAGTTTGAGATGGAAGACCAAGAACCTTTCATTATTTCCCCCCCCTCGATTGGAGATTTACAAAGACAAATGAGGACCGTTTTGTTTCCTCGTGGCAAGTATGCTCGGGAGATTCTCGAGAGGTTCAACACAAGGCCGCAATCATGGACACTCCTCTTCCCCGGTGGCTTGAGGAAGGAGGATGCTACCAATGAGTAGGATGCCACCGTTCATCGACAGTTGGCAGGGGTCGCTAGTATCCGGTCAATACACGACCCGATATATGCTATGCGCTAACCAGACTATTGCCATGGTTAAGCCTACCAATCTCTTTGGAAGCAGTGCTGCTGCATACGCCATTAAAGGCACATCGGATATGGTCTAAGGCGACAGAGGATGGAGCGAAGCTTTCCGGCTTCACCGATGCGCATTGGGCAGGGAGTCCAACCGATCTAAGAGCAATATCCGGAGGAGTTTTCGCATTGGGTCGACAATGGGGCTTTCCCGGTCGGCCAGGAGCAGAGATCCGTGGCACTTAGTTCAGCAGGCGCCGAGTACATGGCACGAGTTTGGTCGCATGCGAGGCTATTTGACGAGGAAGATCCTCACAGATTGTCTGTGTTGCATTTGGAGCCTACACAAGGATCTACCGTGATGTAACCGTAGTTGCATTAAACTCTCGCTAATCTAGTATTTCATGATAGGTCCAAACACATCAACATCAAAGTACCATCATATCAGATTGTGTTCGCCGAAGAATCATGATGCTTTCATATGTTCCCACCGAGGATCGGGGGGATGCCGAATCCTTCGACGAAGGTGCTCAGGGAGTGTTCGACCTGCTGAAGAGGGCGGTGGATAGGTTGGGGATAATCCATATCTTGCCGAGAGGAGTGTTGAAAATGCAGCAAGACGGAGTGAGCTTAGTGAAATGAAGTCGCTCTACTAAGTGGGCCCGTTATGCAAATTCGCGCAAAACTATTTTTTGCATATGGAGCATGGTCCTGGATTGCGCATGTTATTCTTGAGTATTGGTAATGTTGGTAAAAATAGATGGACCCTATTTTTGGACCTATAGGTCGAAGTCTATTTTTTAGACCGCTCTCTCCTTAAAATAGGAAGTCATTATTTACCCTTAATAAGATTTGGACTATAAACTTACCATTTCTCGAGCACTTACCAGAGCCTTGGAAGTGGCTCATGCATCCGACAAGAGGAATTACGTTATTCCCAAGGGTTTGGTGAGCACATGCATGGCTGGCTTCAGTTAGGAATTCAAGCAAGGTGAAGTTTGGTGGAGTTAATGAGATGCCTAGTGGAGTTGTGTTCAGTTTAATTTAGTTGAACCGGTTGAGATTAGTTTAATAGCTAATCAACTTAGTTATGAGGAGTAATTAAATATTATTTAATTCATTAATTAGTAACTCATTATTCAACTCAAGAACACACGCTCACTACAAGCATGGACAGCTCAAAGGGAAAGACCAAAGGAAAGAGGTATATGAAAGGGTGGAGTATTATCATTGCCATCATTGTGCATGAGATTTGCACCACACTTGGAGGAATTTCTCATGATGATTACAACAAGTTGCCAAGGAGATTCGAACTGGATCTCTATATAATGTGCCATGATTTCGCAATAGAGGCAAGGCAATTATGGCGAGTTTTGAACCAAGAACTGCTCGAAACCAAGCTAGTTTCGTGTGTAATCATGAGAAAGTACCGAGTACTTGTGAGGAGTATTGTACCTAGTTTGTTACATGATTTCTCCATTATAATATACACAATAGCTACGGGTTTTCACGGTGTTTTCCCATACATACGTGTTAATGTGTATGATGATTTGATGTTATCGCTTGTTTTATTTCCGCATGTTTGATGATATGAGGAAGAGATTATGTGTTGCATATAAATTCTAATTGTATGTGATCAAAGATAGTTCCTGGATAATTAATCATTATTCAGCAAATTTCTACATACAAAGGATCATGGTATTACATTGAGACACATTATTGAAAATGTTTAGGGGGACAAAGAAGAAGTATTCTACTACTTTGTTGACTTCAAAGGCATTTGACAAAGTCCCCAAAGAAAAGAAGCAGAGAATGCAACAATGGAATTCCTTTCAGATTATAGAGTTGTTTTCCATGGAATTTATGAAGAGGTGAAAGTCAAAATTAGAACCTCAATGGGGCTTCTATAAAGATTTAGAAGTACACTGAGCTACAAGGTTTCTCTCTCCCCTACTCTCTTATATATATATATATATTGATAAACTAGAAGAGTGGTTAAATCTACAAGGTGGAGATGGTGTTTGATTGGGGATTTTGTGATAAAGATTATTTTATATGATGGTGATCTTGTATTAATTTATAAATTGGCCCATGGATTATAGATGCACCAATATTCTCAAGGTGGATTCTATAATCTTGTTTATTTTGTATCACAAATACAGACCCTGTACCTTAATGGGTGGCAATGCCGCCCGTAATTAAACGTCACTAGGGGCTCAGCTAAAGGTGTACCGCAACTTTATGGAGCCCCCTGATGGGGGGTTTTGTGGTGCTGTCACTCGAAGCTAAAAAATGATGTGTAAAATTGTCTGTAAATGTAAAGTAATTTCTAGAATAACTGCTGTTCATTAAAGTGATGATCCGATGATAGAAGTCGTTTAGTTTAGGTTTTTTCCCTAGAAGGAAACTCCTCGTTTGTATGAGGGTATTGTATTGCAGTTCGTGTATTGTATGTGTATTCTAAGATCAAGAAACAGATAGGAGACTTTGAGAGAGAACATAGATATTTCAGCCGGATCTCGTTGTAGGTTGTGTCTTCATTTTGCTAGATAATAGAAAGGGGAATGACTGTCAAGTCGTGTGACGTAGCCCAACCGGGTGAACCACATATATTTGTGTCTTCCGTTTTATGTGTTTTGTGTGCTTGTGTTTTCCGTATATTTTATAAAGGTATTGCTCCGTAATATATAATTTTCTAACACCTCGAGAAGTTTTTTGGGAGCAAGTGATTCAAGTCAATTCTAGTAAGACCAAATAATGATTTTCTCTAATAAAAGGATGAAAAGTCATGGTATGTTCTTCTTTGAAGGAAAAATTTCTGAAGAAGTAAATGAGTACAAGTACTGGAGATTGATTTCTAAAAACAAACTTAATCGGGAAGATCATGGTAAAGAAGATAATTTTAGGAGGTTGGAAAGCATTATGCTCTTCAAAACATATGTAGAGAGGAAACGTTAGTTTGGAAAATGATTAAAGTGCTTTTTGACTCCTAGTTTGTCCAATGATGTTATATGGGTGTGAATTATGGGCTAGCAACACCCCCGTGTCAAAATGGAAACAAATTGAGAAATTAAAAACTTGCTCATGAGCAAGTTCAAAATAAAAAGTTTGGTACTTTATGAGATAATCTGAGCTAAACGGGGAGGAAATCTCATCGAATAAATTGCTATGTGGCTCATAATATATCTAAAAAGAATTGAGAAAAATGGGAGTAGGTAGATGGCCTAATGTTATATTCAATGAAGGTATGAGTGAAATAAAGAAAACATGGATGAAAAATGGAATATCTACCTCAATGCTCGTCCTAATAAATAGCAAGGAGCTAAAGAATTTTGTTATGGAGAAGTTTTGTAATGGGTAAGGGAAAAGAGTTGGGTAGAAAGAAGAAGTACTACACGAGGAATTCAATCCTATGTGATCGCCAACAAAAGAGTACATTGGAGCTAGCATTTCGTGGAGGGAAAATGTTATTATTGCTCAATTAAGAACCAACTCGCATCAACTTCAAAGAGTGAAATAGGATGGTGGAAAAGGTATAAAGAATCTTAGGAAGAACGGGTGCGTACATTTTGCATGTCCGGGGGCAAGGGATTTGGAAAACGTTTCATTTGGAATGTGATGTGTTCAAAGACATAAGAGAAAGTCAGCTTTAATATACGCATCATTTTCTGGCATTGTCTTTTCACGAGGATCATGGAAGGTTGGGCCAACTCATCATCAATTTGAATAAGAAAAGGATTGAATTGAAAAGGCGAAAAATTGTGGAACCGATGGTCCCATAGATTATTTTTAGTCTCGTGACATTAAATTGTCATTTTTACAAGGAGGATTATTTAAAGGAAAACCATGATAATAGATCTTCACATTGTTATAGGATATTCAAAAAATTTCAAAAGTATCAATTTTATCATCAGTTCTTATTATTAGTTCATGTTTGCTCACGAACTATAAAATTTGCTTTATTACCAAAGTGCATTGATAAGGCATTATGTTGTTTTTTTGCAATTTTTTTTTTTTTTTTGGAGAAAATGTCAATTTTTCTATTTTCCATGAATTCAAAATAATTTTAATTTTCAAGAAATATTGTTTCTAATTTATGATTGGCCTAACAACTTCCGATAAGACGTACCTCTCTTTGGTGGATAGCGTTTATATTTGGTATTTCTCAGCGCCCAACAATTGATTTAAAAATAAAAAAATAAAAAACTATTTCTCTTAGTGGCCATTTTTCACAATGAGCCCTCAAAATTAACACTCACACCGACATTGTTATCATATTACCTTTCCCATGATAACAAAACTCCATTATCAATAAATATGTATTCTTTTCATGGAGGGGGGCTTGCCGGGGCTACACATTTCGGGTCATATCATATGAATGTTTACAAAGGACAAGGTATGTGGAGGAGAATGGAATAGGTTATTATGTCTTGTTATGTTGATATTTTACCGTGCAGAGTATGAAGTATGTGCAGAGCAGTCACGTAGGGTTTTTTTATTAATATTATTAATTTCCATTGTGCGGTGTGTGCATAGGAATTTTAAAACTATTACTAATCATGGAGATTTTTCTCACATAATTGATTCGATGTGATATCAGATGTGTGAGAGAACGAGGGTTTCATGAGTGTTATAACAATGTGTTATTACTCCTAGCATTGGTGTTAGAATTGACCACAAAGAGCACGAGGTATGTGCGATAGATTTCATTGTGTATGTTTTATTAGGACGCAATGTTTTTAATTGGGGTTGCATGGAAATTAGGTGGGGGTGGCTACACATTTACAGATTGTATATCATATGAATGTTTACCGAGGACGTGGTATGTGCGTAATAGAACTATTAACACATTGTGTTTCATTGTGGAGTTTTTACTATGTAGAGTATGAAGTATGCGCGAGAGAGAAATTGCATAGATATTGATTAACATTGTTAATTTCCATTATGCGATGTAGTGCATAGGGCATTGAAAAAATATAAATGATAAACTAAGAGATTTTTTAGAATATTGGATTTGTTGTGAAATTGTATGTGTGAGAATGGGGTTTAATGAGTACCTCAATGTTGTTATTGCTTTCGAGGCATTGGTGACAGAATTGAATCTTGTGGAGCATATATGTAGGGAGATTTACTTGGCGTAGCTTTTATTAGGATGGGGTGTTTTTGGGAGACCGAGGGGTAAGGGAAATTAATGTTAAACTATTAATGTTAATCTGCTATTATTATTATGTTTCATAGTGCTAAGTTTCTGATCATGCATAAGATGAGGAGTCGTATATCGTATATCGTATGAATGTTTATGAGAACGGTGGTATGTGCAAAAGAGAGTGAATATTATTATATTTCATTTGTGTGTAGATTTTGTTGTGAGGAGTACGAAGTATGTAGCGTGAGAACATAATGATTAAAATTAATTTTCATTAAAGTATATTTTTATAGTGGTTTCAGTGGAGAACGGTGGTATATGGAAATTATTTTTAAATTGCTGAAATGTGACGTATATTAATTTGTGGTATATTGAAGCATGTGCATTTTCTAGTGGTGATAAAAAAAAAAAAACCTGGAAAAACAAGTTATGTGGAATGTGAAAACAGAGTTTAGTGGGTGCCTTGACCGTGTTATTGCTCTAAATAGGGTATGTGCAAGACATTATCGTGTAGAGTTTTTACTATGTATTGAGAATTTATCATGGAAACTTTATACTAGAAGAAAGATAAATTATTGTTAAACAATTGTTATTATTATTTTCATTGTGTGGAGATTTGACTTTTATATAAGATGGGATATGTGGGCCGATTTATAGTAATATAGATAGATGTAATGAAGTGAAATTAGTTGTTATTTTTTAACTCACACAATTCCTTGTTTTAATGTTCAAAAATTTGAAGAAGGATTGGCACGAAGTCATTATAAACTCATTTTCTTTTTATTAACGGGAAAAAAAAACAACCAAAAGCTATGTAAATTAAGCTTACACATATCCTCGATATCATAACTGAAGAAATAATCGAGCTCTTACCTACAAGTCCAATCACACTACAGCTAAATAGTTGCGTTGATGAAGTTGGGTGTGACTCGATGTCATTCAAAAGTTTTGTAATAAAGTTTATTAATATAATAAATATAAAAATCCATTTTTTAATTATTATTTAGGGATGTATTTCTATAAAAAGATAATCGTTAATTAATATGTTACAAATGTCAATGATCGAGGGTAATTATTCAAAGGCGTAAATAGTAATGTGAACGTGTTGTGGCGAGATGGTCATATGTGGTGCGAGGTTATGCAAGAGAACAAATGCATGTGTAGAATCTCGTGTGGAGAAATCCATCAGACAAGGAAACCTTCAAGCTTTCACTTACACAATCACAGCTCCTCTCCACATAATATGCTTAAATGGGGATTCGTAAAGTATAATAAAAATTAAATAAGAGGCATTATTATTTTATTTTAAATAAATAAAATTGACTTATTGTAATAAGGACTTAATAATAATAAATATTAAATAAGAAACATTACTATTTCGTTCCAAATAACATGTATACTATTCATCATTAATAACGTTCAATTTCATGAAGCTACTCGCATTCAATTGATGCAAGATTTTCGTTTTGTTGGTGGATCATTAACCAAAATGTTCGCGATCGATTATAATGTTATATGTGGATTATAGCAATTATGGTAATATCTTCATATGGATATGGATTACATAAAATTCTTTTCGTTTACTTTGGTTGTACATCGTTAATATTACATCAAAGACATTGATACGTTAAAAATCTGTATAACATTGTATCTAGATAATGATTACGCCGATTAAAATGTAATTGTAAATCTATTAATTTTTCATTTTTGACACTCTAGTTATCCTTTTTTTCATATGCTAGACTACAAATGAAAACGTGTGCATCAGTTTTACATACTGTTTGACACAATCATTATCGTGCAATACTTGGTGGCTATTTCCTAGTGTTGTGCATAAAATACATTTATTATCATGAAAATATAGATAACAGGTATTTAGATAATGATTATGCGTATTAAAATGTAACTATAAATCAATCACTTTGCATTCTTGACACTCTAGTTATCCTTCTTTACACCGGATCGGCAAATGAAAAAGTGTGCACCCTATGTTTTTTCCAGACATACTCTCGCTTGAAACATTCTTTATTGTGGAATACTCGTGGTTATTTCCTAGTGGTGTGTAGAGATGTTTTCGTACACCTATCGACAAATGCTTGTGTAAGTTTTCTTGAGAGGAGCAAAACTATGGTCGATTAAACATTGGCTATTTTCTAGATTTATGACATATTTCAAAATGTGCATTTTCAATTTTCAATTTACTCAACAACATCTCCAATCTATAATTAAGGGTTCTAGAAAGCTATGTGTAAAAGTAATGTGAAGTACGTAATTTTGTGACAGAAAAATTGCATTTATTGTGGTGCATACTGTTCTTATGCTAAATCATAAATCAAAGGGTCTAAATTTTATGAGACTTTGTGACATATTATTAATTCTAAGTTTTATAAATTCTGTGGTGTAACTTTAACTTGTAACGTGTCAATAGTTGCGTTGACTAGGTGTTGATCATGCATTATTTTTTTTTGGGATGCATGTTGCCAATGAAGATCGGTATATTTCATAGTTCTAGGGGAGGGGAGTGCTAATTATTATGAATGGTTTTACTCAGTTATTGGAATCGGTACTATGTTCTCATAATTGTGTGTTTTTCTCGTTAGCATAAGAATTGTACACAATAGTTGTTTTAAAACAAATACAAATTTTATGGTATACACATTAGGTAAGTTGTAGTTCATTTGTTTTGTGGTTGTATATCTCATTCATAGACAAGAGTTTTATGTGAATCAATTGTATCTATGTCGTTTTCATTTTTTTTCATGTACATATGTTTATGTTATGCTCGTCATCAACAATAGTCAATTGTGAAATTAAAATAATCAATGAACAAACATGTTTGAAGCGTGATTGCTAAAGCATCAATGGAGAATCATTTCTGTTATAGAAGAAGCGGTAATGATTCAATACTAAGGCATCATAATCTATTTAAATTGAACAATTTTTTCATATATGTGGGATATTGCCTATTCGATAGTATGTGAACTCTTGCATTTTAGGTACACGTCAACAAAATTGTGCGAAGGAAACAATAGAAAATTTTAGGGAATTGTTTACATGAAGGGAAGACCGAAGCTATACTATCTTAAGGAATGAGAATTGAATATAGATGCATCAATACATATGTGTGGTGTAGATAGAACGAATGTTTAATTGGAAATGATGACAAAATAAACTTCACATTTTATCACCTGGGAACGAGGACTCTGTGAGACATATTTTTCATACATTGGTTATCGAACTAGCTAAAAATTCACATAAGACTTTCGTCAAAGAAAATAATGAAAAACTATTTGCATGTTATTTCATATTTGTGCGAAGAAAGTTATGACATATTGTAACATGACGAAAATTCCAAATTTCCGTACATTTTGAACCACTTCTTTGTAAGAAAAGTATCTAATAGGGAACCGACCATGAACCTATGATAAATATAGCAACATATGAAGAAATAAAACATGGATGGATGATATATAAAAAAGCATGGGAAATCATTTGTTAAGAGATTCTCCGGATTTAGGAGTATTTATGTCAAGTTGTTTTCAAACAATATTAACCGAGGGAGAATGAGAATGATTGTTTGGGTTATTATAATTGCTCGTACTTAAAAATGTAAATATGCATAATGATTCTATTTATTTAAATGATATAAAAAAATACATGAATGAAGATACAATTAATTGATTTCCTAGAATATCATAATGTATAGTTACATTATACGATTAACAATTCCATAAGAAAAAGGGAAGACAGATGGTGTTCTTTTGTTTATGACTAGATATGGTATATATTGAACATAACTATATACATATGGTCTACTAACAATCTATCTATTGTTTCTAAATTTCAAGGATTTGAGCATGGATGATATACATGAAATTTAACATTGTTGGTCATTTTCATTATGAACCTCTTAAAGATATATTACAACAACAACAAAAAAATCACGTGCTATTGAACTCCGTTAACTTAAAAAATCATAGAACAATTGAATAAAAACATAGAGGAATTAATACGCATGACTTCGAAACATTGAAGTGAATGAAAATGGTATAAAAATTGATACAAAATTTATCAATGGAAAACAAGAGATCATGATTATTAATGCATTAATTTAAAAAACATATAAGAAACAAGGATGTTTTTGAAAGGAATGTTCTTAGAAAACTATGCAAGCTATTAAATTATACCTCTAAAAGCATGACATTAAGGAAAATATTATGTGGAACTTAATTCAAAGTTTCTCAATGTAAGAAAAATACCACATTCTTCATTTTATGAACTTAAACAATACATAAGAAACAAAATGACATTGAAATAAGTTAGATTACTAGACGATTGAAATGTTGAAAGACAATACAAGATATCATATTTTCTAATGAACATAATGAATCATTATAGATGTACGATTATACATTGCGATTGGTTGAGCAATAGTATTCTAAGAAAATAAAATATTTTCCTATTTTTCACTATACAATTTGAAATCAAACTTCGTTTAAAATAGATGCAATAGAAAAACAAATTAGTAATGTGTCAAAAATTAATTTTTGGCAGCAAGAAAATGCAAAAAGGCACTAGACAATGAAAGCAAAGTTATCAAATTTGTAGTTCCCAGGCAAATTAGCCATAATGGACAAATCTCCATAGTAAAGGAATTTTATGAATTAGAGGAAATCCATTGATATCATTACAATTACTATTTTTGGTAAATACAAGAACTTCAAAATGTTTTATAAAACCACAATTGGAATTGATCGGTGGACTAGTTAATGCACTTAAATATCACCAATTCAAAATTGCATTTCCTCGTGACATAAAATGAATCTACTAATGTATTTGGAAATTAAAATATGTTTAGTGTTTAAAACATATTTGTTGTTTTCTCAATATCGCTTTTCATAAAGTCATGAGGGAATTGAGATAGTTGTGTAAACTTTCACTCTTATAGACTAGAGAATGTTGTATCAAACAAAAATTGGAAACAAGTCCTCGATCAAAATAAAGATGCAGATGACAGAGATGATGTAGATGCGCAAAAGGAAGCGTTGATGATAATGATTAATGGATCGATCCCATGACATAGACACTATTACATGGATTTAGCAATTCATATAGTATTTATGATCTCCGTAATAATCAAATAAACATTGCTCCGGGTTAAGCTATAAGCCTATGGGAATATTCGTAGATAAGTATTCAAAAGAGATGCAATTTCCTATATCATACGGAAAATGATTAAACAATGTTACAAAAACTTTACATATCCCGAAATACGCTAAGTGGGAAATTTTGCATCAATATCATGATTTTTTATATCATATAATGAATTTATTTTACAAGATAGCAAGAATTATCCTCAATCAAGTATTAAATTGTATTTGATTCCTATAAATAATGACGCTTTAAAAGGAAAAAGCTAATAGCTAAATACGTAATAACAAAGTGAAAATTGGAAACATGTTCTTGCATCAAACATTGCTTATATGGATCTTAGACAAATATGGACATCACTAGACAATTTTTCACATTTGCACAAGAAATTATATGCAATGATCCGACAATTGTCCGTCCACTTTCTTGTTTTAGTTGTGTTGAACATATATGAGAGCCTTTAGTAAAGTCTTTGCAACAAATACACCGAAAAAAATGTGTACCTAAAACGAAGTAGATGAAGATGATATTGATACCCCGATAAGAAATGACCCTATCACCTATGTTCCGATATTAAAGAAGAAGAATTAATGCTTCAGGTCAATTAATTTCATATAAATCCGTGTACTTTGGTGATATCATCGACTATTTATTCGTATAGATTCCGATCCATTCTTCCCAATGAAAATTTTTATTCACATGAAAAGCAAAAAAGTGATTTGCAATACACCGTTTATTTTTTTCATCAATCTAATTATCGTAAATGTAAATTGATTAAACAATTAGATTATTAGGGGAGTTATCGTGCGATTGGTCTTGGTTTTTCTTTCAACCATAGGTACTCTTCTGGAGCAATATGGCCAATGAAGCATGGGGATATTATTGGAGTTAGGATCCAAAAGAGACTTGGGAATCAATTACTTGGACCATATTAACAATCTATCCGCATACTAGAATGAATAAGGTCAGGATCTAAATTCCAAAATCAAGGAAGCTAACATGAACATGGATTGATTTGATTACAAATTCTCCCATCTATGGAACACGGATAGATACCGAAATTAAAAACTTTGTCGACAAGTACATTTGATAATGAACGTAAAAAATTGAAGTAACACTTCGCAGGCTTCAAAAGCACATGCTTTTCTCGCTCAAATAGAAATTTATTCTAATTTATTTATCAAAATTTGTACTTCATGAGATTATGGAGTATAGTCAAAAGGGAGAGTTATTTGGGAATTAAACTAGGAAACTTGGGAGGAGATTGTACAACTTCGATCTAAAGGTAGGAGATAGTGAGCATGGGCTTGAGGTTGTAGGATATTCAAAGGGGGATTGACTTTCTTTGATAGTCTTTGGTTTTAGGATTAAGCTTTGGTTCTATTCATAGTCTAGTGGTCCTCCTAGTGCAAAATGTTTATGCCTCAAATTCGATGCAACAAAATCGATGAAAACCACTTCGCCGGAACTTGAAAACTCATTCCTCTTATTCATTTGAGATAGTGGCTCCAAATCGGATTTATGGGACCGCTACTTAGCTTAAATATAATTGAGTGGATGGGTGGTATTTTATAACCGTGATTTGATGAATGAGAGTAAATAACAAGCATGTGCATTATATAAACCTCTATCTTCGAGATGAATTATCTTTCTTTTATATGTGATTTTAAAAGGAAATTTTAAGGGAATGAAAATGAAGATTTATCAAACACTTAGAGAACAAATAATTTAAGATAATTGATTTGATTAAATAGTTAATCAAATCAATTGATTAAGAACATTACATCTATTATTGTGTGTATTGTATATGTATAAAAAATGGCAATCAAAGCATGTTCGGTATGAATTAATGCTCGATTGTGTTAAAAAGATACATATAACAAAACATCATAGTGAAATTTAATCATTTCTCATTTGAAACAAAACATCAACATAAAGATAAAGGTATCATATATGTGCTAACTCGCTCATTTGAAAAAATGGGCCTCTCGTTAAACCTTTCTATTAAGAGAAACTTTAAGAGTACAAAAGTGCAACTTCGTTAAGTCTTCTTTTCAAAATTTCATCGACCCTTTTTTTAAAGACATGAAAGGATTTATATAGTAAAATAAAAAGTACAAAAATTGGAAATATTAAAGTGTTGAGGAGGTTTAAAAACTCTCCTTTAATGTATAAATTATACAAACAACATGTATACCAATGGATTCAATCGATCATGCAATATGCTAAAGAAAAATATTGAATCCTTCTATAATTAATTTGCGGAAATAAACACGATCGCCAATCACAACAAGTAAAGAAAGAAGAAAATCAAAACTAATAAATAATATATATTCTGTGAAAGCTTGTTGTTCAAAACCCCTCTATCTTCTATTTTATATTCACCAAGGAATCATGAAAAAAAATTACAATGCACTCTTCATAAGAGACTTTGCACTCGCCTATCGTCTCACACCGATTCAGCATGAAAATCGGGCCAAAACTAGCCAATTCTCAACTCCGTTTTCAAATTCTCTTCCTTACTTCACACAATCCTGAGGAATGAAATCCCTATTTCTTAATAATTTCAAACTTTTCAACCGCGGTAAGTATCATGGGAAATTCCGTGGTGTTTTAATAAAGACTGGATGTTTTGTTAATAACACAACTGATAGTCAACTTCCCTTTAACCTTGTCTCAACTGGTCTCCACTAGAACTGAGCATGGCGTGCTATTAATAGTAAATCATCGCTTGCATGAAAGATCATCGCATGAATTAAATCGATTTAATTCACTTGATCTCTTACTAGTGCAAATTGGGCTACAACTAGTTCAATCGACTTTAACTCACTTAACCGAGTTAATCGATTTCTCATGCATTAAACTAATGCACTATCTCAATTGAACTCTAAAACAAATAGAATCACTCTACATGCCTCACCAACAACCCTCAACTCAAAATTTATGAGCCAATCGAATTTACATTCATTAACTATTACAATTGTTTACAGATAAAGATTACAATTTATTGTCCAATTTAATTAAGGGATAATTAAATTAGACACATTTCAGCTTATTAAATAAATTGAATTAAAACACTACCTGTATCGCTAGGAACCATCATTACATGACCTTTGGTGCCACACTAGTGTAAGTGTTATCATATTTGGATGCCACCACTGCTTTGTCATAAAAATTTTCAACACTTTCTCAACAAGAAAGGAATCAATTTGTATCATCCGTACCTTGAACAATTCCTCGTGCGCACATTCACCTTCTTGCATGACATGCAACTTTTTGCATGCAACACTTCTCTAATGTTGTTCGCACATGCAACTCTCGCATGCAAACAGCTCGAAACTAAATAGCTTCCCAAATAACCGAATTAGTATAATCATTAATGTATTCTCTCCGACTACCGCTAGCTACTACACATGTCTACTAGACTTCTCGCATTGTTGACATCCGCATCCACACCGTGCGCTGCTGCCAACTCGGATCTACGTCTCAATATTCGACACCCGCCACCGATTTTTGTATTCCTAACATATGCCTACATCAATCTAACCAACTCGCTATCGTTGTACCGTGGGCTCTCGTAGCCAGGGTACGATCCATGAGACACACCATCTCAAATGAATCTCGCCCAAATTCCCTTTCTTGGGATTTATTTTTCACATCACCCCATCTCACACCCTCGGAGGTATAGATGCATGTACCCTCGTCTGCCCTGCTCAAATTTTTCCCCCTCTCGAGACCCTCCGCATGAGCAGCCGCCACTCCATGATTTTCATCTTGTGGTCGGCCCACATCTTGAGGTCTGCTATCCTTAGGAACCATGAGTTCCTCTTCTACATGAAAATTTTGTGGGCTCCCTCCTCAAGGGAAAAAGCATGGATTTCTCTCATACTCCCTTGTACATCCTCGCATGTGCCTACCCATGGTCATGGCACTTTCTTTGGGTCTTCGTAGAAATATGTTGCATGAACTTCAAGGTTCTCGTGGTGTAGATGGCCCAATCTCTATGTGCCACAACTCACCTTCATCCCATCTCACCATTTTGTCTACTTTACCCATCAATGTTGCGCATCCATCTACATCAAGTTTATAGAGATTCTTCACATGAATCCCAATCTTCTTGGCTTTTTCCGTGTCTTTGTAAGCCTAAGGAAAGCTTTCCTTCATAGAAAACCACATCATAACCTCTATCCTCCAACATTGCGATTGAAACTAAATTATTTTTCAAGCCCTGCACATGCATTACATATTTTAATAAGAAGGGTTTATTCGACTATATTTGGAAGGTAACTATACCACAATCCCAAATAGCACCGTACCACTCATAATCACCCATTTCTGAGCATGTGCATCTAGAGGTACTTCTCCTCCATGCACCACTAAAGCAATTAATCGATCTCATCGCACTTGACACCATGCATGTGATGAGTGAGAAGTCCAAATCAAATTGCAAGGCCAAAGCCTCACCAACATCTCGAATCCTTTTTGTTCTTCTTCTTTTGTGGAAAATTAGTGGCATAATGTCCATGTTTGTGACAAGGAAAACACTTCACTCCTCGACATGTCACGCTCCTTGCTCTCTTTCGCCAAACTCAAATTTGGAATAGATTTTTTCCCTTTCCCTTCTTCACCTTAACAATGCCCACAAGTACAATTTTCTCCATCTTCTACCTAGATGAAGATCCATCCTCGTATTCGCCAAATTCTTCTTTGCACCAAATCTCGATCAAAGTTGTTCCCAATATGGGCATCTGAGCAATGATAATCGTTAGGAAGGGCTTCAGAAGAGCTAGGCTCACCAATTCATCATCTAGGACAGTAATTTTGATGCGCCCAAGCTCATCTCGACATTGGACAAACTTGAGCAACATTTCGAAATAATGTCGCTTTTCCATTTTAATTTTCCATTGTCCTTTAGTGCCAAATTTCTATGATGATCGCCGCTTTTGAAATAGATCTGTCAAAGCTTTCCATATTGCATATGGTGTTGTTTTGCCATGATACTTTGACACAATGGCCTCGTACTCCCCCTCAAGTAAGATCCTCTTCCTTTCAACCTTTCTTTTGTGCAAAGAAGTTTGGGAATGTCATTATTAATGAATTATTTCAACCCATTGTCCTCCAAATATTTCCTCTATCCCCCGTCGTTCCATGCAATATAATCGAACTTCCTCGATTTACACTCAATCTCAAGCCATTGAAAGCCATTTCGACCATGATCCAATTGCCGCACCAAGAATACTTTTGCAAATTCGAATTCTATTCACCACAAACTCAATTTATTCACTATAGTGATTTCCCATGCTTTGATACCATGTAGAAATTATACAAACAATATTTATACTAATGAATTCAATCTGATCATGCGATATGTTGTACAAAATACTAAACTTTTCCTACAATTAATTTGCAGAAAATAAACACGATCGCCAATCACAACAAGTAAAGAAATAAGAAAATCAAACCACAACATAGATATTTTCCTGTGGAAAGCCGTCAAAAACCCCTCTATCTTCTATTGTATATTCACCAAGTAATCATGAAACAATTACAATGCACTTTTCTCATAAGAGTCTATTTCCACTCGCCTTATCGTCTCACATCGATCTAGACAAAATCGGGTCAACACTTAGCCAATTATCGAATGTCTTCACCGCCTTTCATCAGCATCTATGAGGAATGCAATCCCTATTCCTTAGTAATTTCATTCTTTCTCAATTGTGCAAGTATCATGGGAACCCGTGGTGTTTAACCGCATCCGGGTAGTTTGATAATAACACAACCGATAGTCAACTTCCCTTTAACCTTTGTCTCAACTCGGGTTCTGATCGAATCGACATGCATGAAAATATTAATAGTAAATCATCGCTATATTGACGGACATCGCATGTGAATTAAATCGATTTAATTCACTTGATCTCTCACTAGTGCAACAAACAATTACAATTCAGTTCAAGTGACTTTAACTCACTTAACCGAGTTAATTTATTTATCATGCATTAAACTAATGCACCAACCGCAACTTGAACTCTAAAACAAATAGAATCATCACATGCCGCACTAACCACCCTCAACTCAAAATTCATGAGCTAACTGAATTTATCACACTCAATTAACTATTACAATTGTTTATGAGATAGGATTACATTTATTGTCTAATTTAATTAAGGGATAATTAAATTAAAGCACATTTAGAATTTATTAAATAAATTGAATTGCACACTAATGTATCACTAGGGATTCATACTCACATGACTCGTGGTCCCACACTAGTGTAGGTGATGTCATGTTGTTTCTAGATGCAAATTTCATTGTTTCTTGTTGCAAATTTTAACACTTAAATTAAGAGAAATTAAAACAAAAATAGATTTTGGTGGGATGAATCGCTTATGATTGTGTTGTCACTTTTTCCATTTGTTCTTCCGAGCTCAAGGATGTCCATCATAGGCTCAAATTCAAAGAGGTTGGCCTCGTTCTAAATGCGCAATCGTCCTATATAGACTGGGGTGATATGATAGTGGAGTGGCATCATGTAAGAGGAAGTGTTGGTTAGACAATGCAACATTAGCCATTGGCTATGTGGCTTGACTAATTGCTTCCAAAAGACTTGTCCCAATCAAGCTTTCTCCATTTTTTTGATGCTTTATTCATTCATCTTTAGAAATTTCTTTCCACTGCCTTATCGAACCTTTTACAACAAAGAGAGAATCTGGTGTTACTTATTAATCAAATTGCGTAATGAGTTTGGCCGATTGTTTCAACAATTTTGTTGGCAACATCCCTAACCCCTATGCAAATTTCCTTTCAACCTACTTTAATTGTATGTCCCAAATCAAAGGAACAAGAATTATTTTTTAGAGTCTTAAATCCGCAGAAGATCGAGTTTTCGCCTTCAAGAATATCTTTAATAAAATATTATTGCATTTCATCATCAATTTCATCAAACTCAATCTCTAGTCGTTAACTGATTCATCAATCAACTGCCAGTACACAACTCAATTATGTTGGGGGCAATCTCTGACATAAAAGAACTTGTTGTTGAGCTAAAAATAAAGTTTATTTCTAAAGATTCATTTTTGGACCATCCACTTTAATATTTATTTTTCAGAATGGTTCAACAATGAATTGTAGTTGGTGTATCTGAAAGATATTTGGCAATGGAACAATTTTCAGACTAGTGTTGTAGCTTTAGTTGATTCACAATCACATCTTTCATCCTTCTCTTTGGACTAATCAAGGAACTTGGAGGGTTTACCAATGGTGGCGTATGCATAAGCACCTTCAAATTGGAGTTAACCGTGTTAGATCCCGAGATGGATCTGCTTGTGGGTCCTTCCAAACTACTTCCATAGGCACATCACCAGAACTGGAGCCTATGATTGTTATGTTCTTCTCCCCTCTTCCTTGTCCGCTCATTAAAACCTCATGCTTTAACAAACTTATATCCAAAGGAGGATTTCCTCTATCGTCAACACTATTTCTCTTCGTATGTTGTACAAGATAAATTTGACTTCTTCCGTCCCTGTAATGATTTTTCAAAGAGACCAAGTAGTAAACAGTGTTCGAATTTTTCATGAGGTGTTCCAACTGCTTCGATGATCAATGCATCACCACTTTTTAATCTCCTTTAAGTTGCTTATCAAATTCTTTCCGTAATTCATCTAAGTCACTAAAAAAAAGTGGATCCTTAGTTTTAGTTCCGTAGACTTCGTATCCTTGGGGGATGTTCCTTTCCATGTTCTTTCTTATGTTGCTTCGCTTCTTCCGTTTGTTGTTCTTTCTATGAGATAGGTTGGGATACTCAATACTAGAGGAATACTTCAACCTTTTATTCTTGTACTTCTTGAAATTTTCAAGCACATGATTAAGGCGTGATGTTGCCAATTTCTTCCATTGTTTAATAAGTATCAACCGAATCAAATAAATCATCAAAATCATCATTTTCACTTGAGTAGTGAAATTGAATGCAACTTTTTCTACCATATTGCCTCGTTAGAATCGTAAATAGTTTCAAACATTGGATTTGATTAATTTCTAATCCGACATAATAAATTGTCCGATGCATAGACACCATAAAAGAAATAGGAAAGGAAATGCCATGTAACTTTTCGCTTCTCAATTCATGACCGAATATTTGATAAGCAAATTTCTCTTACGAGAATTTTGTCCGGAACATATAATGGGAGGACATGAGTAAACTCACTTTCTCTCCAAACCATTTCCTAATGGATGTGAAGTCATCTCTGGCTCCCTCGTACAATCTTGGGACTTTTTCATAAACACAGCCTTGAAACAAAGGGGGAGCATAACTTCGTGGAAAATCTTGGTAGAACCGCTCATATTTAGATTCTACAACATCATGATAAATATCAATGGGAGTGGGTTCTGGATAGTCCATTTACAACCCATGGTTGGAAAATATGATGTAAAACACACTACATCCATAATGTAGGCACTCATATAGAATGGGGGAAGGATCTGGGATAAAAAGGAACGATTTTTCCGAGACCAAGAATCAGGGTAGCAATATTGTTCGACAAAATGGTTACCCACCAATGATGTAGGAGTTTCGTGACAACATCCATAAAGGAACCCATTCAATGGAGAACGGGACCAGTATTGGGTTGGCCAAATAGTCTAGACATTGCTAGGGAAATATAAAAATAGGACCATCAAGTGAAGCTATGGGAATCTATACCCTTATTGTTGTGCTTATGTTTGCCAGGGTTACTCCTCCATCGCTTTATGGGATCCAATCGCAACTTGTTTTCCCTCTGCGAATTTTACATAGAAATATTTATCATACACCTTCTAGGGGTCTAGAATGTGGTACATTTTCTTCAAATCTTTCCATGGAACGACCCTAACAACAAGTGTCTTCCGCTTGTTAGGAAGGTTCTATCTCCAATGTTGAGGTTATCAATAATCCATTTCCACCATATCTGAATATGGTAGAATTGGGGGGTGGGGGGCGGGGGTAGAAATTCTATGTAAAATAATTTGCACATCGGCAATAATAGCTTTCGAGGTATCATAGTCGTCTACGTATCTTTTCTTTCAACGTTGTGGGGTTTTTCATCTTCAAAACAACCTATACATCGCTTCCTGCATGTAACCACTTTCTATTATGCATGTAGTATATGTGAATAATGGGTGGCATTTATATTTCATTAGTAGGAGGTGCAATATTAGGGGAGCTATGGTTTTCGGACTTCTTTGTGGTCTTAGACATTAGTGAGGAATTTTGTTTGTCTAACTCTGTTTATAAAATAAGAAGAACAATGACTAAAAAGGAAATTTTGTCACAATATGAGTATATATTGTAACAATAATTGAAATGATGGCTAATAAACTTCGCATGTATAAATCTAAACATAAATATTCGTTAAAATCACATTGGGAGGCTCAAGTCAAGTATACCGTTAAGGGCATATCATTAATGGAAAGTGTGGGTTCACGTGCTTGAATAGACATTTAGATGTTTTAATTTGATATTTCGCATCGAAGATTCATTTGTGTGTCAATGTTCTAAAACACCAGCACATTTGTTTTATCGATTACGATTAATTCCTTTTCACGCGATAAACATCTTTTTAAGTTAATAGATCAAAGGATTTTGAAAGCTTTTAACACTAGTGGGAAAAGGCGACATAAAAATATTGCGCCGGGTGAAAATGTGAAGTTGTCATACTTTTTGTTCTTTTTTTGAAAAAAAAAAATTTCATTTTTTTTATTCTTCAACATTCTACAAACTATAAATAATTCTTTCGTTTAGAATTTCATCTTGCGATAAAAGAAAAAGTTGCCGTAAATTTTGTTACTTTCTATTACTTATTTTTTGGAATTTTTGTGCACATTTGATATGTCAACTTAGCGTTTCTTTGAGTGTGTGTTTTTTAAACAATCAAAGGATTCATAAGAAGTCGTGTTAATACGCAATGTTGTACTTTTGAAAATTTGTGTTTTTGAGAAAACAAAATGTTACAATAATATACACAAAAGAGTCCGGCTTTGGTTTCGTCATATTTACAACGAATGGATGCATATCATAATTACTGTATTCTTTAACTGTCCAATATGAAAAATTGGCTTATTTTGAGTATGTTTCGCTTTAATAAAAGAAATTTCTTAACATATAAGTTATAAACTAAAAATCTAAAAGCTTTCGTCTCCATTAGAGACACCTTAATTTTCGTTGTAATGCCCCATAATTTTTTCAATTTTTTTTACAATGTATTTTGGGAGATACGTAATTTTGATTTCATCAATCACAATGACCTCATAAATTGTTCACACTGCTTTTATTACAAAATTAATTAAAATTAGTAAATATTTATGAAATTCCATAAAAGTTATATTTCCTTAAAGTAGATTCGACCAAAATGTTTGTCCTAGTTCCGATAGTTAATTCAAAATTTTTCATGGAGTTTAATCACCCAAAGTTGCGAAACGTATTCATAGCCCTCGATCGCGAATTGGTGACGCGTTAGTTCAACCGAACTTTACAAAGTTCGGCCGAACTAGTTTTTGCGCAATGGCCGTTGTTCACGCCTAATAGTTCAACCAAATTTTTCAAAATTCAGCCAAAATTTTTTTCAAAGTTCGAATTTCAAACTTCGCCTACTTTTCCATCTACGTGTACCCGCAGAGTCTCTCCAAAACAACCCGCGGCAATATAAATTGCCGCGAAATCATTCATAATTTTCACACATTTGGTCTAATTTTACAAAGGGTTTAAAGACTTTTCTTGGAGATTTGGGTTTAAGGACTTTTTCTTGGAAGACATTTGTCGAGGTTTGATTTTGCAAAGAATTGTTTTGGGTTTAAGGTATTTTCGGACGTACATTCAAAGGACATTTTGAGGTATGTGATATATTTTTTTGGATGTTTTTATTCTTCATTTTTTTTGAAAGTATAGATTTGGGCTTAATTTAATTTTTAGAGTATATGTTTTGAGTTGAAATAAATCTTTTGAGCTTCGTTTCATTTTTATAAGACATATTTTTCTCTGATTTTAAAGTTAGTGTTTTGATCGGGAGTACATAATTTTTGCAAAATTTTAAAATGTTAGTTTTTTTTTTTTTTTTTTTTTTTAATTAAATATTTTGTGATGCTTTTTCTAATCGAATTATTGTCTAAATTTTTGAAGGAAATTTTTTGAACCCATACTCTATTATCATGGGAAATCGAAGGAATTGTGCGAGAAAATATGATCGAAAAAAGACCCTAAGGAACGTAGAGAAGAGACGAAGACAATCTCGCAAAAGAAAGATAGAAGCACTAAATATTGAAGGGGGAAAATCAACCTCTAACTAGAAATTGAAGGCAGTATGTAAATGTAAATATTATGATCTTTTGATATATTTAAAATTTTCCTAGTGTAAAATGTGAAGTTTAATTTTTATTCGATGAACTAATCAAGAAAAATATTTTGCAATGTAAACAGAGAAATATTCTCAAAATACGATGATGAGATAAAATTTTGAAAGAGAAATCAGAAGAGATATTGAACCAATGATCAAGATGGTGAAAATATTGAAAGAAATTCAAGTGAAGAAATTCGAATCACAAAGTATATATATATTGAAAACATGCACGTATTATTGAAATTATACATATATTTATTAATTTAGTTATTTATTGAATAAGTAAACTTATTATGTACTATTTATTCGAATATGTACAAATGAAATCAATGTTGATGATGAGATGTTAGAAGACAACAAGACATATGGAGATTAAAAACCCGACCATTATATATGATATTGTGTTAACCACATTTTTGAAACATATTTCATAAAGGAGTGTTACAAGCCAAGCTCAAATGTTGAAAGTTCTCCTATCATTAAGTAAATTAAAAGAAGAACGACACCACCGGGTATTCAAAAATCAACCAAAGATAAAAATGAAGGAAAATGATACAAAATATAAGTAGTGCTATAACTAATTAGGAGATATAGACAAAAAATATAATTATACGTAGAGAATACATATGGCAATGAATACCAAGAATAAAGAGAATTGTTTGGTAACACCCATATGACCTAGCATTAGGAACCTTGTGAAAAACTTTGCACAAACATTGAAATTTCGACAAATAGATGTAAATGAGAACTCGCTTGTTGAGAGTCATTTGTAGGAAACCATACAAAGATAGACTTGGAGAAAATGTTAAAAAAATAATATATGAATATTGGAAGAACACCGCGTGTTTTCCAAACGCAAAGCATGTGATGCGAAGAAGAATAGCAATGTAAACTCAAGACGAAGAACATGAAAAATATTTCTTGGAAACCACTCGTATAGAGTTATTCAAGAAGTTCAAAGAAGAGAATCGTGACATTCATGTTTCAATCGTTGCTTTTGTTCAACAAAAACCATGGTATGTAAAACCTATCACCATACGCGACACTTGTTGTTGTCGTTATCACGTGGAATTTGAGTTATATTATGACACATTCCTTGATTTTCGTAGAACATTGTGGAAGGATTCACTCCTCCTTCCACTATCCGTGATTTACATTCAATTTATGTAGAGAAAGCGATGAACTATTTTACAAAAAAAGAAATGTGCTGGTGGTAAAAAATGCGATATCAGGAAATTTGACTAAATTTCAAAACAAATATCGTATTGATATAAATGATCAATCATTGTCCAACATGAAAGTGAAATGGAAGAGATATGAAGGTATCCATACATTGATTCAAGGTGAAAATAGTGTTAAAAGAATTGAATTACGAGAAGACGAAATTTTTGTGATGGACCTTTTGAGAAATTCTGATGCGTAAAATTTACAAATACACCAAGCATTCCCATAGAGCTCGATGGCAAGACTTGTAATTCAAAAAATCTTGTGAAATTTTTTTCACTCACTAATTACTTTGTTAGTGATTGATTTGCAGAAAACTACACATTTGTTTCACAAAAAGAAATTCGTAGTGAATACTATCATTCGACTAAGTCTCCATGCTCGTCCATATTCTATATAGACATGTCAACAAAATGTCGATCACATAAAGCACGAGTGAAAATCAACATATCATTAAAGAATATCACTTTTGAGTACGTTGACGATCGCATACATGATACATATTTCGTACAACATTGTTTTCAAAAAAAATTTATGATTCCTTGAAAAATTGTGGAATAACATTCAATGAACATTGATATGGTCGATTTGGGATGTGCACAAAGCTGATTCAAATCGCACAATCATTCTTTTGGTTGTGCTATCTTCATAAGAAAAACCCGCATTAAACATTGTTGGGATTTATTTGAGATCGGCTATGGAAAAGGAGAACATGATGAAACAAAGGCGTGTATGGGGGTCATGCCCTCAAGATATCAAATGAACCCTCTCGCAAGCCGACTATGACGCCAAAGAAGTTGTTCAATGGTGCATCACTATTTGCCATGAGACTAACCCATCAAGGGAAGTACAAGGCACATTCAATTTAATTTTTATTGGAAATCTAATTTTTTCGCAATGATTATCTTTGATTTTATTTTGATATCATATTTACATTTTGAATTTTCCATATAAAGGTTTTTCTTTCCGCATATTGGGATCAAGACGAGATAGATCAATTGGAAAATGACGGAACAATAAAAGGGACCAGAAAAAATTGCATTCAATTAAAACAAAGTCGTCTGTAAATGTGTTTCAGACGGATAAAAGAAAATATTCTTGTTTTAAGTCATGTTTGTATAGACAACACAACATCCAATGACGCTAGAAAACAAAATGTATGTAAACGACAGTTATTACAGCTAAATACAAAGGGAAAAATGTCTCTGTTGCAATGTTTCAAGAAATGCAATCGTAGGAAAAACTACAATATCATCTCGATGGTGATCGATTTTATGATCTTGTTAGAGAAGGTAACATTTGAATTGCCTTTCAATGATTTAAAGATCTAGAAATAAATTTCAATATGTATAATTTTGTTAAGTTTTTTTTACGTTGCAGAGATGTTTTTTTTCCGTAATTGTACCTATTGACAACAATGAAAATGTGAAGTATTATTTGATGCGTTGCACTAAACGAAAAATGAAATCATTAGAAAACTATACGTATCACGGATTTCAGAAAGAGGATCGCATGTTGAAAGGTTGTTTCGTACAAATTAATCAAAGTGATTTTGTTTACTTTTGGAAGACCATGAACCGATTTCATAAGTTTTCACTATAGTCACTGTGGCAAAGACGTACAAAGTTGATAGGAGTTCAATAAATAAATACAAAAAGAAATGGAAAATGTCAAAATCCGATCATGAATGCATTTATTGAAGATGGTATTCCATTGGAGTTTTTTTTTATTGAACTACCCAACAATTTATTCTTTGGATTAAATATGTTTTATAACTTCCGCACTAACCAAAATTGAGTCGTTTATGTTATTTGTGCAAGTGTTTCCATGTACAAATTGTTTCGTACATGTACGTGCTCTAGTATCAACCGAAAGTAGCTTTTCTATACATGTGCATTAATGAAAATATATATATATATATATATATATATATATATATATATATATATATATATGTTCTAGAATGCAATTAACATAAAGTAGTTTTTATGTGCATTGATGAAAGATGTTGCACGTACCGGATATATACACGAACCTAATGTGCCCAATTTTTCTTGTGGGATTTTCTCGATAAAAGTATCCACAATGTAAATAAATCATCCACAAGATAGTTTTATACAATATTCCTTTCGTACAAGAGACTCTGAGTACTTCTCTCACTTTGGTGGGATTTGACCCACATCTTTATTCCTAATTGGAAAATTCAGGGGCACAAAATTTGTTCCGTCCAATGGTCGGATATATTCTATGTTCTAATGCAATTAACTAAATGTCAACAATTTACCAATTTATAAATCAACATACTTATTTGAGTGCATTAATGACATTGATCTGAATTCAACTAACATATACATGTACTTTTATATTTCCAATCAAAATTAAAGGGATAAATATATATCACTTTTTAATTTTTTTTCAATTAGAGCTCAATTGATATGGTTAGTTCCATTGAAAAGCTATGTTCTTCCTATAGGAAATTTTTCACTCAAACAAGAGGCGTAGGAGATCAAAAGCAATCTTAAGATGCCAAATGTACTTCAACCATCCAAAACTTGAATTTTAATTTTTTTTTTATTAAATCAAAACAATACTACATGGCAATCTTCCATCTAGGGCCAAATGTAGATTGAAACTATCCAAACTTATATCAAAACATTTAACATTTAACATTAAATCAAAATTAAAGGGATAGTGTACAACTTCTTTACTCTTTTTGATTAAATCAAAACAATACTTCACGTGGGAGTCTTCCATAGGCCAAATGTAGATTGAAACCATCCAAAACTTAGATGAAAACATTTAACATTATATCAAAAAAATTTAAAATTTAACATTAAATCAAAATTAAAGAGATTTACATATAACTACTTATTTATACTTTTTTTATTAAATCAAAACAATATCACATGGGAGTCTTCCATAAACCAAATGTAGATTGAAACCATCCAAAACTAGATCAAAACATTTAACATTATATCAAAACATTTAACATTTAACATTAAATCAAAATTAAAGGGATAACACATATAACTACTTACTCTTTTTGATTAAATCAAAACAACTGTAGGTTTGAATCAAAAAATAGAAAAGGGCTACTCATAAATCGAAAACCACCTAAAGATGCCTACTCCGAACCAAATGTATTACGTAGTGTTCATAAGCACAAGATCGCAGAAACATGAAAAAAGCTTCAAAAAATCTAAAGAAAATGGTGACATCACACTAGCTATCAATGTGTGTAGGAGGATTCTCTCCACAATTGGACAACCGTAGTCCCTCCGAATCATCGCCTACTCCTCGAGTGCTGGGGGGAGGATCAGAGCCGAAGATGAGCCGCAGCTGCTTTTGAGATTTTCTCACGTGTCGAGCGTTACTGCTTGCGCCACCGCCGTTGGAGCTCGTCGAGCTGGGGACGGACCGGGAAGAGCCGCCGACTTCCCGGTGTCTGGGCCGATGGGTTGGGATGGTGGACCTTTTCTCCTCCTTTTCCGGAACCAGAGGTACCTTCATTTGGGGCTCCTCCGAAAAGACACAATGGTCGTCGACCGAGGTCCGACCATAACGCTAGTGAAGTGGAATTGTGTGACACTGTCACGTGAGGAGGGTGCCCACCTGTGTCATGGATTGAAAGAGGCGCGAGATTCAACACCATGCCCCGTCCACCCCTACCCCCACCTCGCGCCTTTTGCAATGTATCCGATGTCCATGCATGGGGTCTTCCATGTGCCAAATGTAGATTGAAACCATCAAAAAATTAGATCAAAACATTTAACATTTATATCAAAACATTTAAAACATTTAACATTAAATCAAAATTTAAGGGATTTACATGTATAACTACTTTAATCTTTGATTAAATCAAAACAAATACTTCACATGGGAGTCTTCATAGGCCAAATGTAGATTGAAACCATCCAAAACTTAGATCAAACATTTAACATTATATGAAAACATTTAAAACAATTAACATTAAATCAAAATTAAAGTGGATTTACATTAAATGTGTAGATTTAAACATATCCAAAACTTATTTTTTTAAACTTTTTGATTATATGACAACATTACTTCACATGATTAATGTACTTCAACCATCCGAAACTTGGGTTTTAAAAACTTTTTGATTATATCACAACATTATTTGACATGTCATCCAATTGTAGTTCAACTATCCAATAAAAACATTTAATATTATATCATGTGCCAAATGTAGATTGAAAACCGTCCAAAACTTAAGTCTTAAAACTTTTTGATTATATATTGTGCAACATTATTTCACATGAAAAGCCAATTATAGTTCAACCATCCAATAAAACATTTAAATTATATCAAGCATGTGCCAAATGTAGATTGAAGCCATCCAAAATTTAAGTTTTAAAACTTTTTTATTATATATCGTGCAACATTAAAAAACATTAAAAAATTTAGTGTTTATTAAATATCACATGCCAAATGTAGATTGAAACCATCCAAAACTTAACTTTAATTTAACAAAAATTATAGATCACAACATTACTTCACATGTGCCAACAAATAAGCATCCAAAACTTAAATTTTAAAAACAAAAAATTATAACACATCATTACATAACATGCCAAATGTAGTTCAAAAGCAAAAACAAAACTTAAATTTTAAAACAAAACAAATTATAACACATCATTACATAACATGCCAAATGTAGTTCAGAAGCAAAACATTAATTTATAGATGACAACATTACTATAGTTCAATTATACAAAACTTGAAATTTTAAAACCAAACAAATTATATAAATAAGATCACTTCACATTCACATGCCAAAAGTACTAAAACCATCCAAAACTTAACTTTTTTTGGAACAAAACAAATTATATTAACATTGTAATAAAATATTTCAAAAAATTGTAGATCTCACAAGTATCAAACTGTATCAAGTTATATATATATATATATATATATATATATATATATATATATATATATATATATATGACATATTAATATATAAAATTAAATTAAGACTATTTGAATCTGAAATCAAATCTACAAATCATGTCCATCAAATAGAGATGATGTAGTGTCTTTCCTATCAAGGTCTCAATCCACGCACTATCATGCAAAGCATGGGAAACCCAGACAATAATGCACATGTACTTGAACATTAAAATTTGATGTTTTAAAATGAGTGAGAACATATATAGAACTTCATGTAAAAAATATATATAGTGCACTGTGCAATACCTCATGAGGTTCCCTCCATTTGTTCACTCCGATACAAGTTCCCCCCCCATGGGAACATCTGCACGTGTAAACCTGCATAACATACATGTATGTAAATATATATATATATATATACATATATATATATATATATATATTAAAAAATTTCAAATGAAATGCACATATATATATAAACTTATTTTCAATAATATTAAAAAAAAGTTAGACAACATGTTCAAATGGTTGAAATGGTGTGATGTTCCTATCTTCGCTAGAGTCCATGGATTAAAGAAATTTATAGAACCTAAATTCAAAAATTTAAAATAACCTGTTTATATATATATATATATATATATATATATATATATATATATATATATATATCTCAATTTTTAATGAAATTTTTATGTGGAATATTCATATATATAACAAACATAAATTTTAAAAGTTGAAAATTGTCCATACTATGGGCTCATCCCAAGGAAGTAGAAGGCAGACTCATGAAGAAGAAGGTACCGCCATCTCAAAACATTTTATTTAATCTAATCATAAAACATTTTATCAATATATATATATACATGTACATGTGTGCAAAATTATTTATTTTAAAAATATCACTTAAAAACACTAACATTTGCTAACATATCTTGATGGTGAGACTGACCCTGGCTTGTTTGAACCAGAGGTCCCAAACGTGATATTAACATTTTCACACTATCATGCGTGACAACTACAAATGTTGTTTTAACATATAATGATACATTTTTGAAAGGATTACTATACATATTAAATAAATGTATACATGTACATACACATGTATTAATTGAGACTAGAAGTAGTCAAGAAAGATAACAAAAGACCATCAAAATTGAGCAAACTTCAGTGGGAGACTACACAATATCTAAGGGGGAGAATACAATAGCAAGGAAGGAATAAAAAGAGTAACAAGAAGCATATGATCAGGTCAATAATTTGGAAGTAGTCAAGAAAGATAACAAAGGACCATCATCAATTTCAAATGAAAGATCAAGTAGTATATCTTTCATGAAGAAGAAGTATTGAATCATCTTACTATTTAAAGGGTTCATTTTTACTGAAAAAATTATGAATAATATGGAATGAATCATTGTACATTATGATGAATCTTGTATTTAAATGACATTTGATCTATGAATAAAAAATAAAAATGGGATCATCTCTTCATATATGTGTGTGTGTGTGTGTGTGTGTGTGTGTGTGTGTGTAAGAGAGAAATAAAAAGCAAAGGTAATTCCACCAAGCTTAAAAGGAGAATGTCCTACATTAAATTATGTCTTTCTATACATTAAATCATGTTTATTTCTAGAAGCATTAATCATGAAGAGTCATGAGATCCACATTTCAATCATATTATTTGCAAGTTAAAGGAGCATGTCCTAATACATTATTATGTTTGGTTTCTAGAAGCATTAATCATGAAGAGTCATGAGATCTGTACCATCATACTATTTGCAAGTTCACATTTCCATCATGCTATTCTCATAAGTTCTATATGAAGATATGTAGTCTAATAACTAATTAGCAAGTTGTGATGTCCTAATACATTATTATGTTTGGTTTCTATCATACTATTTTCAAGTTTTATATGAAGATATGGTCTAATAACTATACAATATAGCCCATATAACATATAACAACCTTTCGATGGTGATGTGAGCAAAGAGTCAAAACAAGAGAGGCCTCCCATCGCAGTTCCACATGCTCCATCACAAAGAAACATAATATCGAAGTGAAACAATGAAACCAATGAACATATGTGAATTTAGATATTAAATCGACATTTTATTACAAATGACATGTGCATGGTTTATCTTAAAGTTTGACTTGGTGTCACAGGTGGAATTCACATCTAAAATTAAATGGGAGGAAGCTCTTTAGTTTGTGGGAGAAATGATACATGTACACATTTTACCTTAAAGTGGTTGTGTTTTATGGATATTAAAATGAAGAACTTCAAGTGGTTGTGTTTTATAGATATTAAAATCAAGAAATTCTATTTAGATCTACCTGCAAGATTGACTATGGGGTATTTACTAGATATGTCACCTTTCATAAAAGATGAGATCCGTATTACCTGCTGCCCTTTGCGACTTCCGCCTATAGAACTTAGTTAAGAAATTTACATCAACAAATTTATTAACTCGTAGAAGTTAAGAAATTTACATTGAAAAAATTTACTAGTAGAAATTTACTGACAACATATAGAGATTCAACTAGGCTTGTGAAAAGTACAAGTGGACAATGTATAATTCTACTTTTAAGAGTCTGGTTTAATGGTTAAGCAAGAAAAAGTCGTTACTTTCTCTATCTAGAGTAGAAGGAATACATAGTAGTTACTTTTTGAGTTTTTTGGATGAAATGGGCTCTACAAGATATTACAAAAATTTCTTTTTGAGTGAGTAGAAGTGGAATACATAGTAGTTTGTTACTTTTTTCAGTGTTTTAGATAAATGGCCTACAAGATATTAGATGGGTAAATTCGAGTGAGTAGAAGTGAATGTACATAGTAGTTACTACTTTTGAGTGTTTTGAATGAAATGGCCCAGAAGATATTAAGGTAAATTATTGAGTGTTTGATGAAAATGATCTACAAGATATTAAGGTAAATTCTTTTTAGTTTTGGATGAAATGGCTCTACAAGATATTAAGGTAAGGTAAATTTCTTTAGAGTGTTTTGGATGAAATGGGCTCTACAAGATATTAGGTAAATCTATATATATTTATTAAGTGTTTTGAATAGAAGTGTAATAATAATTTCAAAAATAAAATATTATACTTCCTTCAATCACTATTTACATATCATCATAAAGTACCACTTCCTCACACAACAAGTTTTTACAGTAGTAATATGGAATACATACCCATGTTTTTATATTGGGAGAAGATTTAACAGGTGGAGAAAACAAATTAGGAATAGTTCTTGTAAATTATCTTTTAGAGAACCATTTGAACATGTGAGAAACAAATTAGGGATAGTTCTTGTAAATTATTACGCTATTTGACCCTAAAAGAAGAGCCCTATGAAATTGAGTGCAATATCTACGTGGAGAGTACAGACAGTTGATCTAAGGGGGGAGAATACAATATATTTGACTTCAAAAGAAGAGCTCTGAATTGAGTGCAATATCTATGTGGGAGAGTACACAATATCTAAGGGGGAGAATATATATAAGGAAGGAATAAAAGAGTAACAAAAAGAAGAAGCCAATAATTTCAAGTAGTCAAGAAAGATAACAAAGGACCATCAAAATTGAGTGCAATATCTATATGATATCTATATGATCAAGTGTCAATAATTTGAAGTAAAGAAAGATAATAAAGTGACCATCAAAATCGAAAGTGCAATATCTATATGATTGTTCTAATAATTTGATAATTTGAAGTAGTCAAGAAAGATAACAAAGGACCATCAAAATTGAGTGCATTATCTATGGGAGAGTACACACATTTGAAGGGGGAGAATTCAATATAAGTAAGGAATAAAAAGAGTAACAAGAAGCATATGACGTCAATAATTTGAAGTAGTCAAGAAAGATAACAAAGGACCATCATCAAATTCAAATTGAAAGTTCGTGTCTTTCATGAAGAAGAAGCATTAATCTAGGTTCATCATTTAAAGGGTTCATTTTTATTAGAAAAATTTCAGGACAATATGGAATGAATATAATATTGCTATTAAATATTGTATTTAAATGGCATTTGATTCATGAATAAAAGAAAATAGGATCATCTCTTCATATATATATATATATATATATATATATATATATATATCTATGTGTGTGTGTAAGAGAAGAACAAAAAGAAAAGGTATCTCATCAGTTTGTAAGAACATGTCCTACCCATTAAATGAAGCCATAATACATTAAATTATGTCGGTTTGTACATTAATCATGAAGAGTCATGGAGATCCACATTTCACCTATACTATTTATGTTAAAGGAGCATGTCCTAATATATTATTATGTTTGGTTTCTAGAAGAATTAACTACAGAGTCATGCGATCCACATTTCCATCATACTATTTGCAAGTTCACATTTCCACTGCAATATTTTGGTAAGTTCTATATGAAAATATGTAGTCTAATAACTAATTAGCAAGTTGTGATGTCCTAATACATTATTATGTTTGGTTTCATCATACTATTTTCAAGTTCTATATGAAGATATGTAGCCTAATAACTATACAACCTAGCCTATATACATATAACTACTTTCGACAACAGCAAAGAGTCAAAAACAGAGAGGCCTCCTGCCAGAGTTCCACCTATTCATCAAGGTAAGCAATATAATATCGGTATGAATAACATAATAAATATATGTGAATTAGAATGATTTCAACTCTTTTTTTCAAAGGAGAAAAAACCCCCCTCGTCTACATATTGATACGCTCATATACAAAATCCTCTTCATATACCCATACAATAAAGTTATAAAGTATAAAAGATCGTATTCTGTCTCACATGTAAATACATTGTGAGATAAAAGACAATATGTAGTCACATATAAAAGACAATATGTAGTCACATTACATAAATACATTACAAAGAAGATAAAAAGACAATATGTAGTCACATTAAAGCAGCAGATCATTCTAGTTCAATCATTCTTAGCGTTGAGGAACTAGAGAAACAAAAGAATGATAAGCTAATTATGCTGGTGGTAAAATTCCATGCACAAGCAGAATCAACTAGAGCGGATGAAATTGATGGATCCAGGAACAATAAATAACCGCAGCAATCGAATGCATATAATACTAACAAAAATTCAATATACACCTTACAAGAAAAGGGTAATGAAATTTAAAGTAATTAAATATAGATGTTTTGTTTGGAACTTTGGGGTTTCTGCTCTCACTTGGTTGTAAAGATAAAATTTCTATAGCAATGAGTGCCTTGACTTCTACATGACACCAATCAACTCAAATTAAAACCAAGAATTCCAAAAGGCACATTTGGTAAAATAATAGTCCAAAAGTTAACATAGCAAATCCCCTATATAATGCTATGAACCCCCACCCACGTGACTCCTTTGAACTTGCATACTTATTGTGTAGGCTCGAACTTGTGATTCAAGAGAGGTCACAAAGTGGAAATTTTATACTTCAACAAGGTTTTTCTATTTCCTAACAAGGTTCTTTTTTCAACAAAGGTCTTCAAATATGTGGGACCGACTTAGTATCCAAGCATCATCTTAACAAGCAAGACATTAGTGATACCAAAGTTGTAGAAACAATTTATATGAAAAAAGAACATTTCGGACTTGGCATGACATGCACTGTGCTTAATTAGTACTAATGGAACTTGGTGATTACTACCATAGTTGGGTAATGAATAATTCATGTAGATTTCAATGTATCATGTTGCGTAACATATGTTTAAAAAATGAAAATAATTTTGAAGCTAAGAACCTAGCAACATCTGCTGTATCTCGTGTCTTCATAATTAGGTAAAAAATGACACAAGATATGGATATAATGGGGAAAAAAGGACAATTAGAGTGCATATAACGAAATCTAACACCATGTTGTATGGTGCAGGTGTTCAAACCTGGTGTAGACTTCAGAGTATGGATGAAAAAATTCAGCTATAAGGTACAACAATATGACACTTTGTAAAATAAGTGAGGTTGTCGTGAATGTGAATCCCATTGATAAAAGGTGTAGAGGAGGAGGAGAAAAAATAGCTTCATACAAATATGGAAAAAATTTTAGGGGCTAATATCTTTGTGTGGGCTAATTTTCCATGGTTTTTCAAAAAAGGATTCGCTTAATTTACTTTTTTATAAAAATGATTCTACCAAATTCACAAGATAAAATTATTTAATACAACGACAATATATATAATATCATTATAATTTTGAATGATTTTACACAAATACATCAATAAACATTTTTATAGTTTGTGGCTAGGGACTAGTGAGATTCGCTCAATTTTTTAAACTTCAAGATAATTGTCCATCCTTAAAATTATCCCCGGCTTACACAATATGGATAAAAAAGTCACAGGCATATAATTATGGTTGTCCACAAAGAGATCCCACTTTTTTTATAACACAAGCCATGTGTGAAGAGAATGACTACGTTGTGAGGATAATTATTGGCGAAGTTATTATTGTAGATGTCTCAAAAAAACCAAAATTACATCCAGAGAAAAAAACATTACACTAAGAGGCCAAATAAACCCAAAATTACATTTCAGTAGCCAAATAAACCCAAAATTGCATTTCGCAGCTAAATAAACTTCCATGCATGTAGAGAATCAACAACTTGATCTTACCTAGTAGTTCGCTCGTACGTCATTGCGTATAATCACCAACAGAGCATACGTAAGCAATCCCTGCACTGTACAGTTAGCCACGCAACAATTCAACGAACATACGTAAACACAAAAATGTGCAAAGAAACAGCAAAGAAACACAAGTGCTGAAACAATGAATCCCTCATGCAAGTATATATTTATGTAAGAACTATTGGACGAACTATTTTAAGAGTAAAAGTTTAGCCAAACTTCCGTTATCGTCGCTCTTCCCATCTCCGACAAAAAAATTGTTTGCCCACGCCGTTAGTGTGTTGTCAATCTAAACGAAAGAACTAGTGGAGCTTCAAATTTAATGAGAAAATGTAAAGGGGTATAAAAAATGTTAATGAAAAAATGAATGCCTACAATATCTAGTGAAGTAGGGTTTTTTAAATTGGGGAATACATTGGGTTCAATTTAGGGGGTTAAATAAT
Source organism: Pinus albicaulis (assembly GCA_034641835.2). Lineage (NCBI taxonomy): Eukaryota > Viridiplantae > Streptophyta > Pinopsida > Pinales > Pinaceae > Pinus > Pinus albicaulis. The sequence continues at coordinate 150,811 of JAXQQM020086845.1, forward strand.
GGTTTTTTAGAGGCATATTCCAATATGTAGTCAAGTTAAGGGTATTTTTAAGTATGCCACAAATGCAAGGTTATGTCAAAGGTTCATTGAGTGAAGCTCCCATGATACTTATTTTGGTATAGTTCCTATTAAATAACTATAAGAGATCTCTAGGTTTTCTCGAGTTTTATTAGATCGCGATGAAAGGTAAAATGGGTCATGTTAGACTATACTGAAATTTGTAATTGATTAAGGTGCTTTAAATCAAATATTCTATGGGTATTGAGTTTTTGACCTATAAGATTATTGTTTAAGTTAAAGGTATACAATTGAGTAAGACGAGATAGAAACAAGGAACTTACTAGAAAAATTATTCTTCGACAAGTCTAGACTTTGCAATTGAGTGGAGGGAAATTAGGAAAATTTCAAGATTTATTATTATTTTATTATTACCTATAGGAATTGGAAATTTCTGTGTAGGGAGAAGCTCGAAGAATCCTTCTATGTGTATGAAGAAGGATGTATGCTAATCGAGTATGTTAAAGGGATGTTGAAAATGGATTAAGTCGATGCATCTGTCGAAAAATGTTGGTTGACACTTATAACATACCTCAACCTTTTCCCCAAGTATTACATTAAAGGATGACACTTATATATTGGACTTTAAGGGTTATTAAAAATCTAGTCTCATACTCGCATGACACAATGTTGATTCTAATCGCTACCACTATAACGTCTATGCTTATATATGCCCATTTCATAGGCATGCGAATTGGGGGATTTGGAAACCTCAACCTCCTTACTTAACACTTCATTTTCATGGCCATCACCAATTGTGTTGCCCCTCGTCCGAATTTAAGATTTATTTATGCTATTGAACCAATATTGTTACGTAGAATTTCCATTCCATTGGCATGACTAAGAAACACATCTCATTACTCAATGCATTTGTTGAATCTTTGGAAATTTTCCTTTATTTCATGCATAAATTTAATTTTGATGGACTTGGAAACTACATTAAGACAAACATCATCCATACACTAATCAAAAGAAATTAGTTTTTGGAGATTAACACTAAACTTTTTGCTTCCCAAACAATAATAAAAAAGGACAAACTCAATCGAGCGTGAGACATTACATCTCGAAAATATTACCACATAATGGATAGTTTATGGATCCCAAAACAACTCACTACCCTCCACATGCTTTAATCACATGGAATGGTGGCAAATTGTAGCAAGGCATTTACTCCAAGGACAAGGTGGCATTAGGGTTTCAATGGGAAGGTGCCCTCTACTTTCAGGCGTTCATTTTGCAAGGTTTACCGAGAAATGGACTGGCCGAAGACCGACTTGAGATCCTTGTGCTTCTGATAGAGACCATGTCGACTCCCTTGCGTAACCTCGCCTCGTCAGGGCATAGATCGGTTGTCTCGGTATGTATTCCGCACTTTGTCTTTTCGTGGCATGGATCCTCAAAGTCTCTTATTTGTGGGTTTTAAGGGACAAAATAAATGAGAGTGCATAAGAAGATATGAACGATGTCCCCGGGAGATAGATACAATTGTCTCGCCTCCTATTCGATGGATGTTCTGTTTTGTTTACTTTGGGGTTTCAGCTTTATGGAATTCTATTACTTATGTGGGGTTTCTAGTAGTTAGGCTCTTTAGATGTTCATGGATCACTCATCTTTTTAATGGGTATACCCACTCGTCTACATATGCGAGTTTTGGTTATGGCCAAGATATTTCAAGGGATTTTCTTCGTGACCTGTTTGAGGTGAATTTATTTATTCAATCGTTCAGTTATCGTATGACTCGTGCCTAGGGAGTTCTCTCTCTTAAGGCCTTGAAATGTAGCCGATGGCGATGGCCGGGTTATAAAAGTTGGCTCTTACCGTATTTACTCGATATGTCTAAAAAGAGAGGGCATCACCTAGCTAGTCCTAGGTCCTAGTCTTTAGCTTGCTTTTGGCCGGGTAGTGGTGTTTCGCTTGCTTTTGTGTCGATAGTTCGTATTTCGAATAAGCAACATGGTCCGTAAAACGCTCATAAACCAAAATTCATAATTATGATTCCTCCTCTACTAAACCTCGTGGGTGGACACCCAACTCTCGCATAATTGAGGATGCGACGAATTCATACCATGTAGTCTCAAATTTGGGCTTGGCTAGTCGATAATTTCAGTTGAGCTTAATGACGAAGGTGCATCCGACTCAAATTTGGAAGAATGGAAGAATTTGCTCGACCTAGCTACCTCTGGGACGCACCTTAAATACAAGGCATAATCGCACTTCTATTGATGAGAAGAACCTCCTTGATGAAAGCGTTGGAACATATACCTCAGATCTATTAACGGCCCTTGCAATCTTAATTATAGTCAATATTTTCAACAAGCAAAATTTTAGCCAACAACAAAGCAGTCGCTTTAGTTGCATCGAGAGGCACATCCTCGGCATATCGCATTTTGAACTTCGAGCGATCAAGCAAATATCCACCCCTAGTGGACTGTAGTATACGAATAGTCCTGGTTTTGTTCCCTCATTTTAGTTTATATTATATGCAACAATTTGTGTATGTTTGATATTTCAAAGAGGTTTATACATTCAGATGTTGTGCTAATTGACAATTATGCATCGATAGCTTGAATAGATAGATCTAGTTTACATTGTTTTTGGATGGTTTATCATGTCATAGGTGGCTAAAATTATTATCGTAGAAATTTATTTTAATAATGATTAATTATCCACCGAGACTATCCCGATCACATATCAATTCGAATTCATATGCAACACATAATTCTTCCACTCGCATCATCACACATGCGGAAATAAAACAAGGATAGCAATATCAAATCATCATACACATTAACACAAGATGTATGGGGAAAAGTTTATACTGAAAACCCCGTAGCTATTGTGTATATTATACGGAGAATACATGTAACAAACTTAGTACAATACTCCTCACGCAAGTACTCGCACTTTCATGTTACACACAAACTAGCTTGGTTGGAACAAGTCATCGTTCAAAACTTCACCACTAATTGCCTTGCCTCTATTGCGCAATCATGGTTCGTCTAAATAGAGATCCAAGGTTCGAATCTCTCGGCTTGACAAGCAATCACTGCGGGGCAATTCCTCTGCGGTGGTGCAACTTATGCACAATCGATAAGCCACCGATAAGGCTAACTCAACCCTTTCATCTACCTCTTTTCATCGGTCTCCACCGAATCGTCCACAATCGTAGTAACCGATGTGTTCTTGTTAGTAATGAGTTACTAATTAATGAATTAAATAATATTTAATTCACTCCACCATTACTAGTTGATTAGCTAGTTAAATCCATCTCAAACTACCAACTTAGTTAAACCAACACAACTCCACCAATCGTCTCATCAACTCCACCAAACTGGGCCATTTAAGTCCTAACTCTAAGTCAACCATGCATGAGCTCACCAAACCCTAGGAATAGCGTAATTACGATGCATGAGCCACTTCCAAGGCTCCAAACTTAAGTGCTCCAAGAGTAAATCGAAAGTTTAGAGCCAAAATATTATTAAGGGTAAATAATATTTGACTTCCCTATTTTTTAGGATAGGCAAGCCTAAAATAAATACTTCGACCTATAGGTCCAAAAAATAGAGGTCCATCTATTTTTACCAACATGACCAATACTCCTGAAGAACATACCGCAATCCCCTGACTATGCTCCATATGTCTAAAAATAGACTTTATGCACTTTAAGGTGACCAAAGGAAGGTGACTTCATTTCACCAAGCTCTATCATTCGCTCGCATTTTCAACACCTCCTGGGCAGTTGAGGCCACCTAACCATTTTGATGATGGATGTATCCCCGCCTATTTTTGGCGAAAATTAATGAAAAAAAAAGAATTGCCAAGCTTACAAAAATAATAATAATAAGAGAGGACAAGGGATGAATCAAAAGAGATGTTAAATTTGAAGACATTGAGTTTAAGAACTTGATGTGAAGTTGTATTAAGTGAAGGCTAGTGACTTGGATGTATACAAAAGTGGCATGGACACTTAATGGTTCCCCTCATCATGGCATCTAATAAAATGATTTCTATTATAGTGTGCACAAGATTATAAATTAAAATTTCACTATGTAAATCATGGCATCTAGCTTTGCTTTGCAGAAATTTTCTTACATGTGATTTTCACTTAAAAATTTCATAAAATTTATGGATCACAAAACCAAATTTCTAATTTTCTATCATGTTTTACACCTATCAAATTAACAACAGAAATATAATTACAAATTTATTTTTTATAGTAAAATAACAACCTTAACTGCAAATATAAATATAATTTTTGAAAAATTTCTGCAAATATAATTTTTGAAAGTTTCAAAGTGAGAACGTACTCCCATTCCAATTTATACACGGGTGGATATCCATTTTTTACATAAGAAAGTACGGACTCTAAATCCGCGGACCGACGCTTTATTGTGTGGCCCACAAAATTTGAGTGACCCACAACCATTGTTTGCCAAGACAAATGTAACTGGATGCCTATATTCCTCTCTACTCTTACACTCCACAGACAACTGTACTAACGGTAGGAGCGTAATCTGGTATCTCAATATTTCTGGAGTGATGTATGCATTAATGCAATGGAGTATATCCACTGGTTCGATTTAAGAAGTAAAATATACCAGCGAATACAAATTCAACGAGTAAAATATACTTCCCATACATTAATAAATAGATAGCTCCACAAAATATTGGTTACCGGTTAATTAGACGGCTGTGATATGGATTGGCCAAGTTTAACGTATGCACCAAAGCTGCACCTTCTTTGTCGAATTTTGCACCTCCCGCAATGATTGCACGTAAATTGCCACTTTAGATCTTTAGTTGTATGTCATTCGGAAGCTTTTGGGAATTCTCCACCCATAGAGTATACTTGAAACTTCCATGAGCGAGGTAGGATCACATATGAAATGCATAATAGAGCAGAACAACACGTTGATGTTGGTCTAAAGCCACACTCTCAATGGCGTGCTGAACCCAGGATTTTGCTCATATAAACCTCAATGATGTCGGAATCAGCCAATGGACCATTTCTCTCCGCTTTAAAAACACAGCAAACAAATTTAAAATTTTCAGAGGTTTTCTCCCACGACACTGACAAGTTGACAGGTAGCAGTAGACGCTGACAAGACACCACCCGTGCTCACTCCCTCCCAAATTCTCTGTCACCTTTTCAAACCACAGAACTTCCGTCCGCAAGGCCAATGGCGAGGTACGCGGGGCGGTGGAGACGACGGCGACGGCACTGTAGACGTCGCGATGAGGCTCTCCGGTGTCGATGACGTTGACGGCGCCGGCTGAGTCGTAACCCCTCTCCAAGATCTGTGTTCCTCCTATACTGTGGGAGTCATGTAATAACACATTTTCCCATCGATGAACAACATCTTTTCTGCCTCGATGCCTCATCGCAGACGGAATTCCGGGTTGGAGCACAAACAAATTTGCCACCTTGAAAACTTGACCAGAAAGAAATTGCAGGCGAGAATAAGTTTGGGAAAGTCCAAATGGTCGCAGCAGCCAGCCGACTACGCCTTTTATAAGCGCCTCGACGGGTGTGAGTTTGGGTTGAGCTTCCATACACCCAGAAGCAGTTGCAACTCAAAATCAACTCGAAAGTCCTTCGACATCGTTCCTCCACCAATGACAGAGCGCAGGCAGACTCAATTCAGCGTGTTAATCTGCCTCTCCTTTCGAAAGAGGCGCAGTTCACAAACTTTTCCCCTCCTCTTACTACTTAATAATCTTCAGCCATTTTTAACGAAAAGAAGGCGTATCATTCTTTTCTGATCTTGGTATAGAAGCCATCGCTCAGTGGATACAAGCCATCCAAGTCCTTAAATGAATGAGTGTTCATGGCATCTTTTCTTTTTGTGGTACATCCCAATGAAATTCTGGTGTATATACTGCTGGTTCGTTTGCTTTTGACGTGTAATATACTTTTTCCATTTTGTCTATGAGATATTGGGTATAAGATTCTGGTAATCTACTTTTTCCCTTTGCCACCAATATTTACAACACTATCCAGTTATAAAACGTGGGGCAGTATATGCCTATAGTTGAATTGAAATTGAAATAAGTACATTATTATTTAGGTTGAAATGAGTCATGCATTATTTAGTTATTGGCAAATATTGCTTTGTCATATTAATATGAGAGTTGTTTTTAGGTGCTTGAATCTGGTGAAATTGGAGGTAAAATTTTGGTTTTTGTTATTTAAACTGGCTTTGAATCTATATGGATTCAGCACCCTCGAAAACCCTAGGGCACTTCGATTATGCAAGGTTAGCAATCAAATTTCTTTCAACAAATTCCTCCCGGATTTTAATATAATTATAATCAAAAAAAAAAAACCACCGTAAAACCTTCAAAAAAATCGACTAAAGACTACTCGATTAATATAGCTTCATTAAATTTGAAAATTATATCTTGCGGTTGAATTGAGCAGGTATATAAATAGTGTCCAACATATTAATGTCTTACAGTTGAATTGAACAAATATATTAGATACATTATACAATAAACAAATACTGCTCCCACATGTTAATGACTCTATAGACAGGAAAATATGCCTTCGTTCATGGGATATTGGTACAAAAGCAAAAGATATGTTCCGCGGGAAGACACGCATCTTTAGAGGTGAACAGAAGATATAAGTTATATGTATTAAGGTTTTAGGTTCATACCTTACCTTTTTTTTCTCTCTTTTGCTTCGAAACTTCAAGCAAGAATTTTGTAGAGAGAACCAAATGATGAATTTAATGTGGGAAGACATGAATTAAAGTAGTTCGCTTTGCTGCAGACTTTGGAGGAGAAACAAAAGAATTCCGTGTGGGAAGATGCGTTTTTGCCCTTTTCTTTAATACTTTGATTAGAAAATCAGGTGTATTTCATGGAAGACACGAATCTTTAATCTTTGAATTAAGGTACTGATTATGATTATGAAGTTAAGACCCTCCGTGTTGATACCCCTAATTCTACCCTGCCTCTTGTTTTGAGTTCGAGCAAAAAACATTCGCGTGGGAACATGCCCACTTTTTCTTGTTGTTTTCTCTTGCTTTGAGATTTGAAGAGAAAACGCAAAGATGAATCTGGGAGGTAGACATTTTTATTTTTTTATTTTATTTTATTTATTTATTTTTTAATTTGAGTAGAAAAATAAAGATGAATTCTGAGTGGGAAGCAACACAATGACGTACGGAAGGCCGTCTGCATCCCAATTAAAGATGAACATACTCTTGATTTTACACGTACCGATTCGTTTGGCATTTTGAATTCAGACCTCGATGTTCATATTTTTAGCCGTAGGAAATCATAAAATTTGAGGAGAGTTTTCATAGCGAAAAGCTTTATATTAGGAATTTAGTTTCTAGATTCATAAAATAGGTATAATTTTCTTTTTGGTAAAAATTGAATACAGTAAATTATTTTATCTACTCTAGTCAATATATTTATTATTATCAAAATTTTTATATTTAATATTAATGTAAATAAAAATGTAATAGAAAAAGTTGAATTTGTGATTTTTATATGTAAAATACATATTCTTAATTATTAATAATTCAAAGTTATATATTTGTTTTATAACGTCAATAAACTTTATATGAACAAGTAAATTGGACAAACATCTGTTAACGTTTAAAAGAATATATATTAAAGCTTGTCTCAATAAAGAAATGGATAGACCAAGTCCAAGTGTCTATCAATGAAATAGTTTAAAATTAGACAATATAATGCTTCTACTCTCAAAAGATTTTTGTTTAAAATTTTTAAAAAAGATTGGATGAAGAGAGAGTTCTATAATAGAAAATTATATCTCTACACCTAAAAGATTTAATTTCAATTTGTCCGATAAGATTGAAAAGTTGATAAGAAGAAATTAGATTGCCGCCCTTCAAACCTTTCTCCACAAAGCAAAGTCCGTATCTATCTGTGCTTGCGTTTCTCCAGCTCATACCACATAAAAAGAGAGTCGCTCTCCGAGTCTCCTAAATCAGCATCGTTGCCTCTCTATTTGAAGACATCAGAGCCCAAAAGTCATGTCCTTCAAAGATATGAACCATTGAAGCCCAAGATAACGTATACATTCTCCGGGGATTGTATGGTGTTCGGTGAGAGACACTTTCACCTGGGGCCGCAAAGAATGGGAACATTGATAATCCGACATCGCCGATTAGACAAGTCCCAGATCTAATGATCACATAATATAACCGATGTGTATAGAAGGTACCGTAGGTGTAGGCATGTAAAATCAGACCCATGTTTCACAGAACTCTAGCGATGGTGGGAACCAGAGTCTTCTCCTACCCTGCCACAATAGAAAAAATGGAAGAAGAGGTTGTCAAAGATGAGAATGTGGAGATGTTGAATTCCATTCAGATGGAAAACCACTAATAACATGATCGATAGCTCTCACGCATTGATCCAATAGAATTTCGTGGAGATGAGCCCAACATTTCCCACCGAATGAATTGATTTTAATGAATCAGTCAGAACATAAATCAATTATGGAAACAAGTTTTGTCTCAGCCTTACCTTCCAAACTTGGGGATATTTTAAAGTTGAAGGAAGCATTCCAACCCTGCTACTAGGAAACTTATACATGGGGTCAAATGTACAAGATTTATTACTAAAGTTCGATTACTGGTATCACCAAAATAAATAAGTCTATGTTCATGCCTAACAGACCGTCGGTACAAAGTCATTTTTATGGTGACAGGACACAGCTGATGATCCCTTGGTGAAGAGAAGAAAGTCTAAGAAAGGCTAAGAAGACTTGACAGAAAAAATCGCCCACACATACCATATGAGCACCAAGAAAGATCCGAGCTAGACAATCTAAGCCCAAAAGAAAACATACTCAAAGCCTTCTAGAAAAAAGCATTACAAATATACCTCAAAAACTCATTATTATGAGCCACATGGGACATCCATACCAAAGACGCCAAGTTGAAAAGGATGTGTTATTACTCTGGGCTGGAATTGGGGAAACCTTGTGACATACATCAAATATGTGTCCTCGCCAAAGAATCCCAAGTAGCAATAGAAAGAAATCTCAGACAAATACAAAGGCAAAACAACCACCGTTAAATTCAACACATCCGGGTGATAGATGTGGTGGCTCTCATAAAATGAAGATCGTTAAAATTGTTCATTCAACAAGCCCAAGAATCTTTCCTTCGTTTCTAATTTCGACTCTTCTTCTCCTAATCCGATTTTGCTAGTTCATATTTTCTCGTGTAGTGATTCTATTAATTGTCATTGTGAATGTTCATCCTCGTAATCCGATTTTTTCTCTTCTCTAACACCTTGAAGAAGAATTTTCGTTAGGCAATTAAAGGTCCTCATGGCTCGTGACCGATGAAGATGAGCTAAAAGTTTTTGCTCAAATTAGAGCCATGGACGATCATGGACTCGAAGACCCGCCTACTCGATGCCCATGCACCCCGCCCATCTACGCCGTACGAAGCCAATGTTTCTTGACGCTTCTTATGAGAGAAATACACGAAATACTCTCCGCTAACAAGGAGACAAAGTTCGAGCACTCTCTGGGGGAGGTGAGGCAGGGAGACACCTACGAGGCGAAATCTCCGCCTTAAAAAACCAAAATTTCGTATTTTGAGAAAGGTAAACAGGTTCAAGCCTCTCCCGTTACCTCTCCTATTTATTCAGCAGTAGCGTCAATTATATCAGACAGACCCCAAACAACCGAAGAAGTTGTAGCGCAGGGACATCCGATCCCCATATGGGTATTAGAGATATGCATTTGTTGCTATTCAATATCAACAAATATCACATAAAAATTAAAGTCCGGATAAAAGAAAGATGTTTGATTTCTTAATAGCATTGCTGATTCAGATCGATGTTAATATGTTTTCAAAAAAGGCTATTCCATCACAATATTGGGTTATCACACTCACAAACTCAACGGGGTTCAGGTAAAATACCTAGAATATGAAGTTCAAAGTCAAATCGTTTTTGATTCAAAGTGTCACACTAAAGTTTGTTACAGACATACCAAATTGATTGCATTCTTGGCAATGTGTTTTCATTGCGCTGAGCTCTCATGGTTCAAGGAGATTTCCCAACAAGAAGGTCAGATACTTATTGCGTTGAAAGGTAAAAGATTTGATTTTGCCTTATGAAGCGAACAACCGAGTATCTACTATGGTATTGTGCCATGCAAGAAGAGCGTGCATACAAAATGTACCTCTCGAACTTTGCAAGAACATAAGAACATTTTGTATATCAACAACAATTGAGTTCTCGTAGTTCAAAAACAAATATCCGAACTCCAAAAACAATTTGAGGCTCTGAAGTACGTTATGAAGAACCCAATGCATTCGGGCACGTAAAGACCGTGTTGAGCTACCCTACAAAGAAGATTATGGGTAAGCCTTGCAAGTCCAGAGCCATACCTATGAACAAAGAATATCGGCAGTGCCCGTGAAAAAGAGATTGATCAACTTCTGGGCGAAAGTCGATATGAGTCTAGCACTGGAACTGCCAAGGTTTCTATATAAATAAAAGAAGTGAACAGATTCGAGGCATCCCAAGATCTGTTATCAACTACAAGCCTCCGAACTCTATATTGGCCGATGATACCACTCCCATCCCTCACAAAGGAGATAAGCCAGATCGCCGGGAGCCAAGATATTTTCCAAGTTTGACCTCAAATCAAGATTTCCTGCAAGTAGCCATCAAAGAGAAAGATGAAAGTTCAAACAACTTTCAGCACCTCGTTGGCCATTATGAGTGAAATGAATGCCTTTCGGCCTCAAGCATGCGCTTCAACTTCCAAGGTAATGGATCTGGCTTTTGCCATATGCCGAATACATAATATACATAGATGATATCTCGATATTCTCTAAAATCTTCAAGAACATTTTGCGTATATTTAAAGATTTTTATGAGATTGGTCAAAAAAGAATTGGTCTAGTTCTCGAGTAAAACAAAATGGAGCTTTCGCTGCATAAAATAAAATTCCTTGGGCACACCATTGAAAATGGTCATTGCTTTACAATCACATGCCTTAGAATTTGCAAATAAGTTTGATGAAATTGTTGACAAGACACAGTCACAAAGATTTTTAGGTTGTCTTAATTATGTAGGCAATTTTTATCCCGATTGTGCTAGACAGATTCGCTTAATCGTGAGATTGAGAAAGAATCTCACCCTTGAAAAAGAGCATTCAAGCAAATCAATAAATCAAGGTTTAAGGTGCTAAATCTCCTATTCGTATGTTGCGAAGATGGTATATTTCAATATTGTAGAATCGACGCTCAAGAACATTGTTGGGGAGGTGTTTTGAAGCAAAGACCAAATGAAAAGCAAGAAAGAAGAACAAGTTGTTCAATATGCTTCGGAGTATGGGACAGTCGAAAGAACTACTCCACTATCGACCAGAGGTAAAGTACGAAAACCGTATCCGTAAATTTTCAATTCATTTGGTTAATAAGTATTTTCTATTAAGATCCGATGCACAAGCTTTGGAAAAAGTCTTAAGCAAGACCATAAAGAACCCCGAAGATGCCAGTTTTCTAGATGTATGTAAAGCCCTATTCACCAACTTTGATTTCAGTTGAGCACATCAAAGGTATTCATAATTGTCCGCCCGATTTTCTTAGTAGAGAATACATCCAGCAACAAGAACATCAAGATGACTCGCAAGAAGAAGAAGAATCACATATGATGGTCATCATTATCGAGTGGGACCATGCCCATCAAAGAGAAACACTAAACATATATCCGATGATGAATCATGGCAAGCCTATAAAGAAAAGTGGAGACCGACATGGTACCAAGAACATTGTAAAATACTAGATGCATTTTCAAAATCATTCGTATATCCAAGATCTAGTACCCGAGAGGAGAGTACATCTAAAAGGAAGCAAGATGGATCCACGATATGATGTAATCCACTAGCATGTCAACTTCGTAATAGAAGTCGAAAGATCTTTATCACAAGATTTTTGTGACCTCAATCGTTATCCACGTACCGGGTGGCGTTGATGTGAACAAGAATCTACTACAAATCATATGCCATAAATAGAACACTATGGTCAGGACATAACTAGACATAACACTTCCAAATGGCTGTGTAATAATCCCCGACTTAATTTTTCCCGACACCTGTGCATAATTTTGGCAGTGGCATAAAAGACATCGTAACTGTAAATAAAGATGGTCGTAATGACACATTACACCAAGTTGAAGTTTGGTTCCTACATGGATAAACCAAAGTTTACAACCGCCCGGCTACATGATCGGTGGTTTGATTATGGATTAAGTGCCTACCGTATGGACCCAATTACTATGAATCCTATTTCCAAAGTAGATGCAATAAATGTTTGGAAACTAGTATAGGAGAATGTTTTCATTATCCTTGCTGCATCATAGGAGAACTAGGACAACTAGAATACAACTGCTCAATTTATCCTAGAATCCCATATGAAAATGCATCATCAATGGTTGGTGTTAAAAAAATTAAACACCAAATAATCCTAAACAAACCTATGATTGTACGTATTTATACAAAAGCTTGGGATGATAATGTCTACCCAAGATTGAGATTCCTGCATCAAAATCCCGGATGAAAATAACAGCTGCAGACAAGTGGTTCACGCAGAGCTCCACTAAACAAAAGCATTCTCTCAGGTAGAAATACCCAGCAGGTTTATTAAAGGATGTGTCTTTTCTGAGGGATTTTCACATGTTCGTAAAAGCATCCCTCTGTAAGACACAATGAATATTTCCTCGTGGCCTTGCACATAAAGGTACTCATTAGCAGTATCCCACACACTTCACGAGTTAGTGTCGATGGACAAATCTCTTTGGTGCAAGGATGTCACTGTTACCTCGAAAGCTGTGATCTTCCTCCACGTGTCAATAATCCGACGAACCGATTGAAATGTTTGTCCCCCCCTCATTTCTATATAAGGAGTGGTAAGGTTCTTCTTTTGACATTCGCATTCCTGGGAGAGTCTAGAGTCTAGAGTCATTGGTGTTTTTGAGTTTAGAGTCGAGCCGGGCTCTGCCCGAGACCGCGCGAAGTCTCGCAACCGCTCGCATCACTAAGGCTAAGACCTCAAGTCCTTAGGGATCCGACTAGCCTCGCGTGTCTATGTGCCTCGCACAAAGAACTGGGCGGGCGAGATCCATACTTTGAGTCCGTAAGATTGTCTATGTATTGTGTGCCCCATTAAGAACTCGAGAGCCGCAGTCTCCAGAATCGGTCGTGTAGCCTGGGGTGATCGCTCGCTCATTCACCGAGTAGCAAATCCGATAAATGCCACCGCAACACCGGGAAAGAGATCTATCGAGTCCTCGTAACTGATCTCTATTGTAAAATCATTTCGAAATCAATAAAGAGAGAAAGCTTTGTTCCGCATTTTAAGAACTCGTAACTCGAGCTTTGCGAATGTCCACCGAGGTAGTATTGTCTTTAAGTTTTCACCGAAAGTTCTCGCCGTAGGTCAAATCGCTAAGGGACGTGGAGTAGGTCGTTAGAAGGCGAAGGGAAGTCACAGAGAAGGCCGAAAGAGGCGTGAAAGTAGGTTCGTGTATGGGTTCACATAGGGAACCTTCGTAAACAAGAAGATACTCGTTGAGCCAATTTGTCCTATTTGTTAAAGAATGAGTTTATATTTCACATTAATGTAATAGAAATGTGATAGGAAAAGTTGAATCAGGTTTTCTTATATGGAAAATATATATTCTTAATTATTAGATAATTTAAATTATACTTGCTTTATAATTTGAATGAACTTTATATTTAATATTAATGTAATAGAATAAATTAAATTTGTGATTTTTTTATTTATAAAGAATATATATTTTTAATTAATAGACAACTGGTTATATATTTATTTTATAATTTCAATATATATGAATGAAAATGTTTTTTCTCTTATTAAACTGATTAATAAATTAATAAATTAATAAATTCAAAACTTTTATTAATAAGTAGAATATATATGAAATTATTATATAATATTTTTATTAATTGAAAATTTTATAATATTTTTTATTTCAAAATTGAGAAATAATATTTTATTTTTTATTTTTTTTGAAAAATATAATTTTATAAAATGATAAAACATATATAATTTTATTTTCCAACCAAAAAATTCTTTTTCAAATAAAAAATAAAAATATGTCAAATAGTTTATATTTGATAAATGATTTTTATTTTAAATAAAATACTTTTGATCAATAATGACGAGTAAAAAATCTATCTCTGATCATCTCCGACAAACGGTTTGCATGTGAATTAAGTTTGATGTTGATACACTATAATCTGCTTTCACTTCGAGAAGAAAAGGTAGAAGATGAATTCTGGCCAGAAACCCCAAATTCTTAAAGTTGAGCTTTTGCACAGCAAGACACACACTGTCATCATCTTGCAAGTTGCGCGGCTCTACATGTCATTGGTTTTTATGTGAACGAAGAAGCGACATTTTCTGTTTGGTGGCATCTGCTGATTATACCCTCCGACAATTGGTAATGTTGTAATTATTATACTAATTGATTTTTGGGATGGTTATATAGTTTGGATCTATTTTATTTTTCACCTGAAAAAAATTAACAATTTTTTTTTGTTATTTATTATGAATATATATAGAGAGGGAGATTGGTAAATGTTTTTAGTTTTAAAGATTATATAGCAGTTATGTTTATCATATCATTTTACTTGATTTATAATTTTATGTTTTACTGATCTAGACTTCTATAATTATGACGATAATTGTATAAATAATATGGGTAGCATTGCATCATTTGTGCTTACATCAATAAATAAATAAAAATGTCTATATGATAATTTGTTGACTTTATTTCTATCTTCGTAGAATATGGGGTTGTTTGCATATTTCCTTGAATTGGTGGTTGTTTTTACCTTATTGGATCAAGGAAAGGCCCAATTGAGCCAGAGAAGCTAAGATGGTAATCCCACTTCTAGGCAATTCATCAACAAAATGTGCATAGTGCTCTTTGATAACATGTCCGTACGTAGGTTGTATTCCCGTGGATATGTTGGAATTGGGATATCCTCGAAGTATCCTTTGATTTCTCCAATTTTCTCGTTTTCAGGTAGCTAAGTTCAATACCTCTCTAGCTTTGCCGCACTTGTAAAGCCAATTCTTATAACGCAATTTGAATCCTCAAGATCATGACATTTCTTATGTTTATGTGCTTTGCAATAGTCATAAGGGTCCAAGCAGTAATGAACTCGTCAGTATTAGTGTCAGACCAATACCAATTTTATATTGTAAGGACATGTTTTGTGCTTGATGAGTCCCCCTCCACCACACCGATTGTCTTGGCAACTCCGTAAAAAATCCAATAGGAACATCCGATGGGATTACATGAAAATGATGCCTTCTAGACTCCTTAATGGGGAATTCATGTATATAGTCTCGAAGTGAGAAACTATCTTGGAAGATTGAGAAAGAGGGCAAGGTCTATTCACTCGAAGATGATTCCATTCCCGAGGAGACAAATACCCCAGAAACAAAGATTGGGAGAGGACCAACATGTTTTGATTTCTTGGTCCAAAAGAGGAGCACATCATCAAAATGTGGAGCATCCGTTGCAAGTATTGGCTACCCATTGTCATGCTAATATTTTCCTCGCATTTTTCTATGCAATAGACTTAACATCAATATACATGATTTTTTTTTTTAATTTTTAATTTAATTTTTTTTTTTTTTTTTTTTTAATTTTACCCTATTTATATGACTCTTTTCTATGGATGAAGGATTGTCTACTTGACACTATCATGGACATTGTAATTATCATTCTAAATTATTCACATACTATTTGTATAAATTTCCATGGTAACAATTTGAAATTTCCACACATGAATAATTAAACCTATGATTGGTGTCATTACAACTTATTTTCAACCCTTGCATTTCATATATGTGTAATTGATTTATCCATCCCCTCCCGAAATTTTCAAGTTTTCACTAACATGCTTAGTTGTTTTACTTCATTACCAGCTATAAGGGGTTCCGTCTTTGGATACCATGATTTACTTTTAAATTGTTTGTTGTTGTATTTTACTGTGTTTAAGCCTCGGTTTTGCCTGATCGCTTTCCGTTCACCAAGACCGGCTCTCGACCCTTTGGCTTCAACAAACCTCCGCATGTAAGAAAACTCGTCATCATTTATATTCGGCTTATCCTCTAGTTACCTCCGTCATTCGTAGGGGTGAGTAACACTTATTTTTATTTGTTTCATGATTTTGTCTTCTAAATAATTGTGCTCATGGCCGAGGTAGTGACCCCGAACTATGCCTTTTAGTAACCTCTTCGTGTTCTTTCATTTCCATATATTGTTAAGTTTGAAACCCTAACATCGTTTGGTTTTATGTGCGGTGCATTTTTGTTGTTCTTGTTATGTAAATCTCACCATAGACTTTTTACATTCCGACCATAATGTCAACCATGTTTTCCATTGTCTCGTACATGGACTCTTCGAAATTTGGGGTTAATTTTAGAACCAAACCACTCATGTTTTTCTCTCGAGATTTCTAAGAACTCGTAGCTAATTTTCTATCATTGTGGCTCTCATCGCCATTTGATTTGAGTTTTCCTATTTAGCTACATTTCCGCGACCGCACCCTACTAAGGGTTGTATTTAGTTGTGTAATTTTTCTCTACTTAGTTTAAACTGACAAGACTTCGGGCCCAACCCGAGAGGGATTTCATTCTTGTTTTGATAGGATTTATAAATATATGTTATATAATGTTTCATATTGTTCTTCGTTATGGTTCTTGGTCAATTATGGTATACTCTATTCAACACAAAGTTCGATAATTGTAGTGTAGTTTCATCTTTTGTTTAAATATGCTTAGCGGTTTGGAACCTCAAATATGTTTGGACAAATATCGTCATTTCGGTTTCTTAGTATAATTATAATATTTCTACATTTATTTCTCTTACTTCCTCTCTCATCATATGATTTCCACGTTTTCATTAAGGTCATTCGTGTATATTATACATTATTATGAGGCTTTAGCTCATGACCATAAATATCTACATTGTTTTCTAGTTTAAGATTATATATTTCCTTCATTTATCGTGTCATAAATCTTATGGAAAATTGATATTGTTTAATTAATTACTATTTGTTGCTGGTGTTTGCTTTGCTTCATTTATAATGAACCGATGTCCGGTATCTATCAATAATGATGAGTTACCTATGTAACTCACTTGTCCGTGTATATCATAGGTTAGTGAAAGGAACGATTTGCCTGGCCCGTGTTTCTATCCCGGACTAATGCTCTACTTTCAGTGATTTTAGAGATTGTCTCCTCATATGTTTTCTCTCTTTTTATTTCCGAAACTTGCCTTTCCTTTAACTAAAGAGAATACCCTACCTCAAGGTATAAATTATAGATGTACATCTTTCTTACCAACAATTTAATAATATTTCCGTTATTAACAGGCATGTATTTATATAATCCAACAGATATATTTTTCCCGTTTATTTGGATGTAACAATATTAAATTTTCTAGGATAAGGAAATGAAAACATATTCACTTCTTTTGTAATAAAAATTTCTTTTCATTATCCGAAAAATCATCTATGTTCAAACATAATCTTTCTTAGACAAGATTCTCAGTTCTTACTTTTCGCGCATTGTTTACGATTCTCTGAATCCGTTGATGATGTCCTCCTTACCAAGGAGAGGCTATTACACTTGTCTCCCCCCCGTGCTCGCACCGCAGTAGGGTTATTTAGCGTTAATTTTGGAAGAGACCCTGACTTCTAGCCCAAGACTTTTCTTTTCCAGATTCAGAAGCTGTTTCCACTGTCACCACCAACTCTAGATTAAATATCCCCCTTCTCTATCATACTATTTTTCCTTCGCCACAGAACTCTTTCCTCATCATGTATTTTATCCTCAAAGGAAAGGTAAATCGTTTTTAACTTTTTCCCAACTACTCTAAGATCTTTGAAATACTTTATCATTTTTATGGAAAACATTCCATAATTATTTTTATTCAAAATTGCATGTTAAATCATGTTCATTTTATCAATCACATTTAAAAAAAAAATAAATGCATTATCTTAAACAAATTAATAAAACAGTTTGGAATCCAAATGTCACATCTTTCCTTCCTGAAGTAAACACCATCCTTTCGTGTTTATTCCAACTCAACAAATAGTTTGTGTATGCCTCACGCACAAATCATTCATCCTCCCAAGTAGCCTTATCTCACAAAGTGCGTCCATTGGGCCCTAACTTGGGTGATGGCTCACCAGAAGGTGATTTCCTCCTCGATCGAGAATACGTGAGGTTCTACTATAAATTCGTCGTCCGGTTCAACTCGCATTCGAAAGAAAGGACCGTAATTAACAATCATGTTCTTTTCGAGATTGAGTTTTTGATCTTATCCTACCAAAATGTTTTTCCAATGTATTACATGCATCGTATCATGCACATATCGTTTTTGTTAGGGTCATATAATAATAGGATTCATAATTTTTTTCATTGACTTTGAATAGTCTTGTAAATATGTACTGCATCTTTCACAAGTTGTTTTCCCATATTTTGAAAATGAAAATAAATAAAAATGAAAAAGAGGGTAAAATTCCTGGGGAATATCAAAGGACTTAGAAAAAGATAGACCTAAAAATAAAAGAAAAGAATAAAACCCGAAAAGTGAGTAAGTAAAAATGCCACTACTATTTATTTTTGCTACAAGAATAATGATTGTCCAGACACACAAATGTCATAATCCATGATCGCTAAAACAATTTAATCTAACTTTTCATGCTTTGAATTTCATGTTTTTGACAGAATAAAGTAGTGTCAAACATTATAAATTTAATAAATCGCAGATAAGATAGAGAATAAATGCGAGCTCTCAACAATTTAACCGAGTCTTCCGATGAAATAAGGTTATACTTAGATAGATTTATGCTTTGAAAGAAAATTATTTAGGCTGTGCCTAAATGCACCCATGAAAAAGAAGTAAAAAATGTTAGAAATAATGATGGGTAGGTAGAAAGAAGTTGTGCAATCATGTAATAAGAGCATCACTCAAAAAATTACTAATTTTCCCTCCCCACAATTATTTATTATTCTAAAACTAATGGGCTAAAAAAGGCTCGTATATCACTTTTGTTAAGACCGACTCCGTTGGCTCGATGATTGATTGGTTAAAAAATATTGAATTCCTACATAAAACCCATATTCATCAGCATTTACCCATCATACATAATCATGATTCATTTTTCTTAAGTAAAAACTCATTTTTACTTAACAAAAGTAAAAAACCTAAATAATTAATTTCATTTCCTTTCAAAAGCACTCAAAAACCGATAAAATGCATTTTATCCTAATTTAAAGTGTGAAAAATACAAAAGGTACCAACTATGCTTTATTTACACTCTGTTTCTGTTAAAACATGTATTTTTCATTCATTTCATACATTACCCCTTGTTCATATTAATTTCTAACGTATTCTATTAACTCCCTATTCTATACCCTCTCGTATAGTATAAAACCCTTTTTATTTAAAATAACCCACAAAGCCCTCTATTTTAATGTTTAAACCAATGTTATTATACCTCACGTGATGAAATAATCCCCGCCCTTATTCCCATTGGTTTTAACTTTATCAATAAAATAAAATACTCCCCGCCCCTATGGTTATTAAACATTGTCAAAAAGTTTTTTAAAACCATATAATAAGACCCGTGCTCTGGTATTAATTAAATACTAGAATAAGTTTCTGATGACATATACTTTATTTACACCCTCCGCATATTATAACCTGGGTTTAAACTTTAATAAATAC
The DNA here is from genome assembly GCA_034641835.2 of Pinus albicaulis. Taxonomy (NCBI): domain Eukaryota; kingdom Viridiplantae; phylum Streptophyta; class Pinopsida; order Pinales; family Pinaceae; genus Pinus; species Pinus albicaulis. The sequence goes on from JAXQQM020086845.1 coordinate 170,656, forward strand.
ATATTATAAAAGTTTATAACCAATCCCGCCGCATATATTAGACCTCGACCTCACCCTAAATCTCGATGCACTTTCAGATGATCTTGACCTTTCGCATAAACCTCCCATGATCCGAATGCATCAATAAACCAAATCGCAAATAAAGGTTCGTGTTAAACCTTTTCTCGATTTCCACGCGAAATGGGTAGTTTTATCGTTTTCTCCTTGACATGGCGCATTTTTACCGGATCACATTCGATCCGATGAAACCATTTACCACCGAAGTGGCGTGCGATAACTACTCGTTGGTTTTTCGCCTATGAAACGCGAAACCACCTTTCCGCCGTATTTGACATTCATTTATCGCATGTAAATTAAACCTAATTTGTCCACAAACCTTGGAAATGAACCGTTATTCTTCTCATCGCGCGTATCCATCGTATATGATTTTCCGACTCTAAAAGAGGTATTTGCCATCGTTTTATCGCTTCAAAACCTCGCAAATTTCCACCGTATCTATTGAAGATTTCCAGAGCCTCGAAATTGCTCTCTAGAGATTAAAAGACATCATAGAATATGTTCAAAAACCTTCGTAAACATCTTTCAGGTTCTATACCCGCATATAATGCATTTCTCCAAAATTCGAGCTTGTTATCAGCTTTAAAATACCTTTAATGAAATTTTCAATAAAGTTAACGATCAAAACAAGCCTATTAAAAAATCTAAAGAAACAGTATCAAACCCTCACAAAATTTCTAAAAAACCCTATTTTATGCTACGTATTGTTTTGAATGAAAATTAAGTTTATATAGTTTTTCTAACCGTTTAAAACTATAAATCAGCCCAAAACTTCCGAAGGTAGCTAAAACCATCTGTGTTTTAATTTCAAAAGATTCTTAGCCCTCGTTATCCATTGAAAAACCTTTAAACCTCGTTTCTTGTTTATAGCTAGTAAATATCTCAGAATCAAGGAAGAGTCTAAAATTGGAAAGAAAAACTAAGGAAAGATCATATTCTACCTGCTTTAATTCAAGAACCTCTACCGTGAGTCAAAAAATACTTCTACAAACCTGTTTAATCTGCAAAAGAAGCCGAAAAGCGCAGAAAGCAGAGCTGTAGTCCAAAAAGCCTCAAAATGCCTAAACCTACTTCAAATACATATCTTCTTGGATCAACAGTAGTTATAAATCTCATAACCCCCTATTGTAGATATTGAGCACACTCCATTGTAGCGCATTTTGACTATAAGATAGCAAACCCTAACAGAATTCAATTTGTTGGAACTTCATAAATGGAACTATGAAAAATATTTAGATAATGTTGAAGAAGTTCAAATTGGGAATCACACTTGCCCAAATATGTGGTCTCTGTGCTTAATTTTACTCATGTCCAGAGATCATTAGGTTATGCCATCATCATTATATGTCCTGAGAAAAGAGCAATAGACAATGCCAATAAAGAAGTATTTTTCACCATTACTATTGAATTCATTAATCAAATGTTATAGCTCAAACCCAATCCTCAAGGGAGTTTCTTCGCTCCATTGAAGCATTTACCAAGCTATATATTGGCCTTGAATTTCCTAAACATTCCAAATCTTCCAAATATTCATGCTCCTTACATGTAGAAATCTCCTCAAATCAATCCTCCATAATTCACTTCAAAATTTCCGTAGGGTTCTAGGTACAATTTCCATGTTATCTTTCATCCTAGGGCATTTTACCGATGAGCGTACGCATGAGTCCACATTTTAGGTTTCCTATCCACTTTCACACCAGGGCAACCTCCATCCGTTATCTTTGATTATGCCGTGTATATTGTCGACAATATTCACGACCAATTCGTTAAACTTCCAATTGAAGGAGTTTTTAGATACACATCCCTTTTCCACATGTTCTTGTATTTTCAAGCAAATAATTTTCCATCAATTCTAAAAGCTTGACATAGAAGGGAATCCTCTTCTTTAGCTATTTTCCTCGAGCTCTTTGATCAGAAAGAGCCTACGTAGTTCACCTATGCAAAGTTTTCAGATTCTTCATCCATCCATCGAGATTAAATGTTATCATCAAATAATCGAACAACCAAGGATAAATGATGAGATGAAGAATATTTTAAGGGCTTGTCGAGCAACCAAGATTAGTGATTGGTACTGTATGAAAAGCACACCTGAGATTAGAGTGTTTGGATCCAATGTAACCCTACAAACTACCCAAATTTGTATCAATGAAGGTTTTTGCCTTGGAGTATATCGTGAAAATATTAAACTCGATTCTATCAATTTCCTAGAAGTGTAGCAAAGAAGAAAACACAATTTAAATTGAAGAATCAAGTGGGGACCATTCATTTGTAATCATAGAGATGCAAGAGGGCAGTAAAACAACTAAGCACATTATACGTATTTAAAGAGAGCTTTTCTTGGAATTATGATCCACAAGGACACCGATAAATGAGGTTATGTAAATCGACACCCTTTATTCATGAGAAAACCAGAGATAGAAAAATATGGTAATCGACTATGGGCGTAAAATACTTTAGTAGATGTACGAAGAAAAGTGGATACTAGTCACACTTTACAAAATTGCGTATCAAACTTAAAAAGCTACCAAGAGGGTCAGAGAAGAAGAAACGAGTGTTGTCGAAACCACTACCTAAAATAAGTTCAAAATAAGATATAATAAAGGCTCAAAACAGTATCCAAAGGGGAAAGAGAAGGGTAACTAATGATGTTAAAGAAACATATCTCTCGTATACTAACATAGATGTCAACACTCGTCATCATAAATGAGCAAGATACAAAGAATAGAAATGAAGAACAAAGTTGATAGTGGAAATGAAAGTTGATAGAAAAACAATGGAACATGGAGACCATCTTCACAAACAAATGATGAGAAGGATCTAGATATCAAAAGGGAAAAGTACAAAAATATCAGCAAAGAATGAAGAGATCAAAAATGATATTTATCAATATCCTCGAAACAAACACCAAGTGTTAAAAATAGACTTTATCTCCATTATTACTCAAATAAAAAGCTAACTATATCAGTATTGCAGCCCACAAAGCAAAACTCAAAAACAAAGGGCAGACAGCAAGCAAGAATATTGATTTAGAAGTCCAAACAAAGAAAAATTCAAGTGCTCTTGATCGAGCAGAATTTCACAGTATTGCAAGAGGTTCAGAGATGTTGTATTATACTATTACAACCAAAGCTATGATTGTTCAAACCTAGAACACTATCACAAACATGAAAGATCAAATCAAACTTGAAAATCATACTTATATGCTAAAGATCCTTAACAACTTTAGAAGCAATTAGTTCTGCTGGTGCTGATATGACCGCAAATGTCAACGCAATGGGTAATTAGTAAAGAAGAAAATGAGAACATTGTAGCATTGAGGAACAACTTAAATTTCCATCAAGTGAACATCCTCAAGCTAAGGAAATAATATAAGGACGAATGAGAAGGATGATATGATGAATGGACCAAATTGACAAAGACAAATCAAAGAAATGGAGATTCAAATGGAGAACTATCCAAGTAAAAAGAAACACCAAAAACACTGAAATTCTTTCAAATATTCTCGTGGTCAACATAGCTATGCCTTCAACTCTAGCAAGAGTTGGCACTAAAGAGCATCACATCGCAGCGTCATGATATCATCTACAACATCAACTACAGTAGTCATCCACTCACGCATTTCACCCTATAGATGAAGCAAAGAACTAGTGAAATTTATGGAAGAAATGTCACTCGTACAAGTGAAATTACCAGACGATAAAGATGGTTGATAACTTGAAAATGAAAACAAGTTGGCTCAAATAAATGCCAAAACACATGAGCAAAAGGCTATTAGACTAAATGAATAATTGAAGAAGTTACAAAAGGAATTAACCTTACCAACAACGAAATTCCATATGTGAAAAATCATTTATGGAACAAGATCAAATAAGCCATCAATGATGTGTGGCACTCAATTCAAGTGATTTTTGAACAGAGATTTACTCAAAGTAAAGATTAATGAATCGTGAAGACTAAAGATGAACTTGATAACAAACCGTAACAAGCAATAAAATTGATCAAGTTTCTTAACAACAAAAACAAGCAAGTAGCCAGAAGAAATTGAGATTATCGACAGACCTAAACTATCCTCAATAAGAAAAGTCCTCACCAAGAACTTGATGAAATGGAAATTTTCGAGGAAAAGGTGAGAATATGAACATCACCATAACCAGGTTTATGATCAAATTTGAGAATTTGAGGCAAAAAATTTTGCCTAATATTTCGCCATCAATGACAAATTAATGCCTTTAGTGATTACAATAAAAAGATCAAAGAATTTTCAAAGGAGCAAGTTGAAAGTCGGTGATAAGGTACTCCATTAGGAAAAGTCTTGCTTAGAAGCTTTGAGGATTTATTTTATTTGCAAGATGAGATAAGACACTCGCTTGTCATTAAACCAATGTTTTCCGTATACGTAAATGATGAGAATTTCGTAAAATTAAAGAAGATCCAAATTCCAAATGATGAAGATTGGCAAAATAATTTATTTACTATGAAAGATAAAAGAGAAAACAAGGAGTTGAATTACAAGCCAAAATAGATTTTTTGGCGCAACAAAGAAATATATTTACAAGTGGTTAAAGAGTATCCTAGTTAAAGAGTATCATAGATTAAAGAGAATCCTGAAAGAGTATAAGATAAAGTAGATCGATTAAACTAACTTGAAATATCTAAATCCAACAAGAAGGACATCAAGGTAGCCACCAGACCATCCAAAATTAGTTTTTATTTTATTTAACAGATAGATAGCTTGCTGATTTGTTAAGCAACTCTCTATTTTGTTGTAGAGATATTTGCTGACAATTACTAGAAGTATTCTAGGATATTTGTAAAATACTATGTATAAATACTTCATTTTTAGAAGTATTAGTGGAATAAATTGGCCGAAGATTTCTATAGTAATTTTTTATTGAACTTGAAGGTTTTTGTGGTTCAAATCGTAGTAGCATACTGGATCAGACTAAGTAGTATCATATTTCGTGGATTCATGTGATGAGCTATTGAAGTGAAGTATTTCTTGCCATTTTTTAATTTTCTACATGCATCCATTATGTGTTCTAAATTTGAATGAATAAACATGAGTATTACCAGGATTTTGTTAAAAGCACCATGTCTTTATTGTTTATCATTTCTATGTTTTCTTCGGCTAATTTTAGTAGGCAGGAACCCTTAATTTTCCTCTTCGTTTGGACCTCTCGCATACTACTTCCTTTTTTCCGGATCAAACCCTTCATTGCTCTTTATCCCGACTACATTACCTCACCAAAAACCTTCCAAGAACTTAATGCGTATTCATCTTTCCCCGAAAACATTTCGACTTTCGATCTTGATCCTAGCTCGGTCACATTTTTGACCCTTGGCCCAATGACAAAACAATATTTCCCATTATCCATCTCATTAAGTGATTTTTCCCACAAAATCAACCAAACCAAAACCAAATTGCACCATCATAACTATTTAATATTTTATAAAACAAAGTTAAATTCATAGAGAGCCCTTCGAACCCTAAAGAAGGCTAGGATTCTAGAGTTTAAAAAGTTGTTGTGGTTAAACCAAAATCTCACAACTTTAGAATTACTAGAGGATAACAGCTTTTAGTATTGAAACATGAAACACATTGTGCACCGAATATCACCGAGTAATACCAATCTATAGGTCACAGTCCCACTCTTTCCAAAATTTGGAAAGGTATTGAAACCCGGTGCCAATCTCCTTTGCACAAGATTTCCACCTTAAGTACTTTTCTTTAGGTTCGACTTCACATAGACATGATCACCCACTTAAAATTCTTGCAGAGGTTCTCTTTTTATCCGCATACATCTTTGTCAACATTGAGCAAATTTTCTAGGTTCGTCTAATCTTTTTCACTTCGATTCCATTTCAACCAACATCTTTGGGCTACATTAATTTTACTCGGGACTCTCCAAACTAATGGGAGGTGGACACTATCTCCCATACAAGGCTTCAAATGGACTCATAGTAAGAAGACTTTTTGATAACCATTATTGTATCACAATTCCACTAGATGTAGGTAGTCTTCCCATTTCATTGGTTGTTACATTACATATATGCGCAACATGCTTCCGTGATTTGATTTACTCTCTCAATTTGTCCATCCGTCCGTTGATGCAAGTGCACAAATTGATTTGTGTTCCTTAGCCCCAAGAATAGCACCTTCCAAAAGTTACAAACTTCACGTCTCTATCTCATATTTGTTTTTGGGATGCCATGAATCCGAACATTTCTCTCATGAAGACATTCCATTTCCACGATTTTGTAAGTGGACCAGACAGTATAAAGTGTGGTTTCTACTCATCCTATCAACTACCACCTTACAATGGAATCATGTCTTTGATTCGTAGACCAAAGAATAAAAATTCAATGATATAACCTCTCACTTCCATTCGGGTATGTATGGGCCACAACAATCCCATTAGATGTTGATGCTCCACCTTAACTCGTTGACATTATAGACATTTAGCCAATATTCCGTGCAAAGATTCCTCCACATACCTAGCTGTGTAACAAACTTTCCCGGTTGTTGTCAACATTTTTCGGTATCCTAGGTGTCCCGAATAATACTACGGTGATGAGTTTTCTATTCATGATAAACTCTTCAAACTCATCTCGATTTGGAATATATACTTTGATTAAAAGTTAAAATTTGGTCCTTGTTAATTCCATAATCCGATGATTTTTCCCCGTTTTTTTTCACTTTTTCTATCACGCTATAAGAATCCATATTCAAGATCTTTACCGTTTTCTTATTTCCTGATATAAAAATTACGTTCTAATTGATTAAAGGTAGTTCATACACAAAATGTGCTACTCATGTATTAGCCACACGTATTTTTTCCTTTAACATGTCGTATATCAAAATCAAACGACGAAACACATTCAACTTCGCTCGAAGTAGCTCAACCGCAGTGCTTAAAATATCGGTTAAATGATTTGTCTTTAACACAAATATTTTCCTAAATGGTAGTGTCTCCACACTCGGAAAAGTGCGGCACTACCGCTAATGGGCCGAAATCATAAGTCGAATATCGTTGTTCATGCCTTCAATTTTCTTCACTCGTAGGCAACAACCCTTCCTTGAGACAAAATTATGCTCCAACACCTTCCTTACAAGGCTATGGATACCCAGATTCTTTGTTGGGGTCAATCACTAACACTCCAGGTAGTAGTCAACAAATGTTTCAACAACTCGAAACCAGTTCACATTCACCACCATCTAAAAATTTCCTCCTTCTCGCAAGGATGTAATAGGAAAAGAAATTCCCAAGAATCCCTTCTATGAAACGTCTACAAACCTAGCCAATCCCATAAAAGAACAGATATATGCTACGTTATGGGGTAATCACCATTCCATGATAGCTTTGATTTTCTCCCGTATCAAATGTTATCCTCTGGGGAAATGATATGGCCTAAATATTGTATTTGTTTCGAAATCACATTTTTCAATTGGCATGGCAACTGAGTCTCTCACATCTCTAGCACTAGCTTTAAGTGCTCCTTGTGCTATTCCATGGTTTTTGAGTAAACCTAAAATGTCGTCAATGAACATATGAACAAACTTGTCCAAAAAAAGGGGTGAAAAGACATGCATCGACTATGAATGTCGTTAAAATACAAGCCAAATGGTAATACCATGAACTCATAATTTCATAATTATATGTTAAAAGTTGTTCTTGTAAATGTCTCCGATTTTTGATCTAGACTGTGATATCCATATCTGGTCATATTTTTTAGAATATCATAACTTTTCTTCTTCATCTTGATCAAATAACCATTCATCTGCAAATTCATTATTTTATTTAATTTATTGAACTAATTGCACCTACATTTGCATGGTTCCATTTTTTATGAATACCCATCTTCCTACAGGATACATTTTATCGAATATATACCTTTATCCAATAATTTCTATCGCTACTTCTTCAATTCATGAATCTTGGGTTCACTTCATCCGATATCGTTAGTTTTAAACTGTGTTGTACCAGCATTAGTTCAATAATGAAATCAATGTCTCTTTTCGGGGTAAACTTCAAGTAAATTCCTTCTCGAAATACATCTATGAAATCTGCACCAATTGCATATTTGATAGTTCTTCTTAGAATTAGCAAATCCCACTGAATGGGACATAACCGCATACTTTTTCTGATACATTTACTCAATCGATGCTTGATAGGACGAATAAAGGTTTTTAATTCTGTAATTTTAGTGTGTTCATCCTCCACCGTTATATAATCTTTTTCATAATCCACTAGAGGCTATGTTCTTCTAAATCAGTCCATACCTAATAGTATGCCATAGGATCCTTGCAATATTCAGCTTTAAGACGAATTGTTCTCCAATGCAAAGAACAATTTGGAACCTACAATAAACTTCTTCTTCCTTTCTTTGTCTCCCCAAATAGCTAAATACTAGCCATGGGGTTTTGAATCACTTTGCAATTAACGTACTTATGCTAGTCCTACTTTCCTTTGAGAAAACTAGTTGAAAAAAAAATTGAACTATATTATTACTCTGACGTAATGAACAATACCTAACTTAAAATATATTCTGAGTGTATGTTGAAGCCCAAAATTGGGTTCAAGGAATAAGGGGGATACCCAATTCGGTCCGAACTCTGCTTAGCAGTCACTTTCTCGTTTGGTGTAGTGGGTCCGACCGGGTATACGGGGACTAGTTTCTCATTGCGGTGTGTGTACAGAATATATTTCCTTTCTAAAAGGTTTCTATGAAATGCTTTATTCTATTTCTAATCTAATCATACACAAATTGTATTCTAATTTAAACAGTAATATTCTAATTTTGAATTAAACTTAGATAATTATTACAAGCATCTAAAATGATTTAACAACAATTCCATAATAAAGATCATTCAACCGAAGTAGTATTCATAAAACAAGTCATCACATAAAAAGCTTTTCAACATGAAATACTTGTGAAAATATATCTCATAATAATTTATTCATAGTCATACATAAATAAATAGCTATCACCGCACAAAAGTGCCAAATGACAATCATTCATATCAATATATAACAATCGAATACAATATCACTTTTAACACAAAAATGTAATAGTTAAGAGATAAAAGTATCATTTACAATCGGTTCTCACTTCAGAGGCCAGAAGCACACGATCATTCTCTTAATCCAACATCTACTAAGAGTACAAAAATGCAACATCATGAGCGTATATTAGACACACAACTTGTTCCATTCATTCATCAAAACTCTCTGAAAGTAAGGTGTTCGACATTGCTTACTAGTCTTCAGACCCTTCTTCAAATGCATGAGAAGGGTTTAAATACTACTAATTAAATCTAAAATAGTTTATTATAAAAACATTTAGGATTCTATTAAATGACCGTCCTTTTAGCAAAATAAAGCAAAAACCAAAAGTAAATCTAAAATTAAAACTCGTCAACTAACTACTACACCTGATTTTGAATTTGCAAGCATCCATATCATTATCAAGAGGAGGGCTGGCCACGATTTCAGATTTTTAATTGTCCCGAAAAATAGAATTTACAATAACACATCTTCTAATTAACATACCAAGAGCACCGATTGACCTGGGTGGTGGTTTTACCGTACATGTCCATGAGGACCTAATTCTAACTTTGTCAATCTCTGATGATTTTTCCTTTTCTTCAAATTTTCTCCGTTCCCACCGTTTGCAATCGCCGTGCTTGGTGTATCCCGGAATATTTTCTAAATCAACTAACTTGTGCAAATTTTTATTTACACAATCAAGAATGTTGTTTGCCGTCGTAGCTACTTCCTCTCACGGCCGCCCGATCTTGCATCCCAATTATTTAAATACATTTCTTTATGACCATCATTGATGATCAGTGCCGTCTTTTCCTTCTTCTTCTAATTTTCCAATTTAAATATTTAGTAACTATTTCATTAGTTAAATCATAATCATGTCGCAATTTACCACGACTAGTGATTTTATCACTTATTGTGGTGAGTTCCATTGTGAAATTGTTTGGCATAATATATATTTTTGTTGTAGTAGTTGATTATTCAAGGAAATAGACTCTTAGATAAACTCTGTAAGCTTGGGGTCATCTTTATGCATCTCTTGCATAATCTGTATTTGTTTCTCTTTTTCGGCCAAGCTTTTCTGATATCCGATCCGTACTTGTTTTAAAACTTCACGCACTTTCAAATTGTATTTTGGTGCTTCAATTATATGGGTTTGTTGCAAATTTGTTGTTGCGCAATCCTAGTATTTGACTATTTTTTTCATTCAATAATAGCCGTACTCAGATGCTTTCTATTATCGAAATGCAGAGGCGTAAGCTCCTTAATCCGAGATAATTTAGTAAGATTTTCATTGGATCCGTAGTAGATTTTCCATAAGACATCTAATTGTCGCATCGCAGAGAGCACACTTTATAATTTACTCTTTCTTCCTTTGCTTTCTTACCGTTATGTTGGGGACTATAGAATATATCCGTAGGAGGAATTTCTCTATTTTTTAAGCACAAGCTCGAGGAGGGAGTAATGGGTATATGTTCTTGCTTCTATTACTGTTACTTATTCCCTGTGATTAAACATTTTGTTGTCCGTATTGCAGAGTTTGTATGTTCTCCGTCCTTCAACATTAACTCAAATCATTAAATGTTTCTCATTCTTTATCGAACCGAGTGCCGACTTCGATGGTTGTTGTACATTGAGAGGTGGAAGGTTCAACTATGGAGTGGTTGAGTCTCGTTGTTGTGAAAGCTCTTTGATTGAGTCGATCCTTCAATCGAGCTTTCACTTTATCCGATCATTACTCGACTTTTGAACGTCGGCGAAGTTTTCGCTGCATTTTGACTGAGACCTTCACATCCGAGCTCGCTAATCGAGATCGACACTAGGAGTTGTCTTCACAAGCCCCACCTAAATTATCCAAAGGGATATGGTTAATCTTCTTTCTCCGTACATTTTAAATTCTTGAAATTCTTTCCGGGAAAACCGTGTTTGAGTTAAATACAGACCCTTTAAATGAACATTTTTCTTGGAACATATCATCAAAAAAGATCTTCTCTTAGAAAATACTCTTACCTTTGACCTAGCAGAAACTTTAACAATGTCATACGCCTAACAGAGCTTCTGGAAACTTGAACAATTGTAAACATGTAATATTGTTTACTTCCTTAAATGCATTGACCAACATCAAATAATGAAAATGTTCGCAGCTATAGAGAATTGTACGATGGCTTTCTTTATCCTTTAATTCTTTGTCGTCTCTCCTCCACAAGCTTCTGATATGCAATTTCCCGAGCTATGATTTTATCCCTAGAACATACAAAAGTAAAACATGAGGAGAAGCAAAGCTTCCAAAAGCCTAACATAGGCAAAAATTCTTCTCCAAACCATCTTTGCTATTGTAGGGAGAATGTCTACTTCTGCCTGTGAGAACCTTAGAGCATCCTTACAGCAAACACTTACGTAGGCAACATTATGCCATGGAAAATTTTGTAAAAATGAGAATAACTTGATTCCCACAACTCTTTGTGACAAACATGAATGGGTAGGGATCTCTAATTTTCCATTGCCACATTAAAGGGAACTTAGAAAACAAAGCAGATTGAATCCATAACATAAGGCAAGATAGGTAAAAAGGAGGATAAATCTCTTCCGAGAGAAACCATAGACCGGTAATTGAAAATAGTTGTGGCTAAGTTATCACATACAATATTTTATCCCACCACAATGGTAGCGTTAACAACAAGCAGTATAGGGGATCTGAATTTTCCATCGTCAACACATTAAAGGGAACTTAGAAACAAAGCATTGAATCCATAACATACAGATAGGGTAAAAAGGAGATAAACTTTCCGAGAGAAAGTCCGTTTATCCTGTGAAATTGAAAATAGTTGTGGCTAAGTTATCGACAATATTTATCCCAAATACAATGGTAGCGTTAATGGAAGAAAGATTCATCATGTTATCTGTGCAAAAACTTATTAATGTCGCTTCCAAAAAAGTCGATATACAGTGCTGAAGAAAAATACGTAAAAGTGAGTGAACCAAGATCAGCATATACCGTGTTTATCTTTCTTCGCTGGTTCGTCTTCTCGGACCATTCTCAAGGCATTCCGCCAAGTTTGCATTTTCCTTGCAAACTTCTCCATAAATCGTTTGTTGTAAGTCGTTCGAGGCTCCCAAGAATGATACATAAGCCTCAAATTTTCCGGAATAAATGACCCAATGAGCTCTTGATCTTCGAGTTCTTAAACTCACCGTCCGTAACAAGCATATCCATCACCCATTTCACCATGTCCGTGTATGGAAGAATTCCTAGGTCTTCAATAAGTATCCTATAAAAATGAACAAGCCCCCAGAAGAGATGCTTCGAAGAATTACTTGAGCCTCGCAGTAGCCACAACATCCATTACTCTTGGGTTTTCTTCTTCAAGCAAATTAAACATACCCTCCTGTGATACTAGCTTTGTTATAGGCAAAGTGGTTCCATGTACAAGGACGCCATCTCTTTAATTCTCGTAACTCAAAGTTTTTATCTTCCTTTCCCATAATACTCAGATCACTTTGTATATTCTTTTGTTCTTCTATGCCTCGCGGTTTTAGGAATTAAGTGAGAATAATGATATGAGAAAGGTGATGATAGTTTTAAATGTCAAGGCGTATGAAATATATTACTTAACGTGAAATAACCTTTCAATCAAAACAAAACTTTTTTCATTAATAAATTACAATCAATTCATGAACTTCACATAAAAGTGCATAATGTGTCTCGATTTATGGAAATATTTTTCTATACAACGAGCTTTAAGAATCTACGATACGAGATCTGCGATTTGCTTTGCAATATCGCAAAATCGCATTATCGGCAGACGCAATATCCGCAAATCGAAATCATCACAAAATCACAACTATCGCAAATCGTAACTATCGCAAATCACAAACTCAACATCGCAATATTCAGGAAATCGCAATATCGCAAAATATAACATATGAAAAATATCCGTTAATATATTTTCTCTGCGATATGCGATTTGTGATAACTATTATCGTACATTAATGATTTGTAGCGTAAGATATGGTATTTGAAGTATGCGATGCGATGAATATTTTAATGCATAGTTTTGGATCTCGTATCGCAATTTAGAAAAAATTCTACTTGCAAGATATTATCTACTTTTTGCGATGGATGAGATACTTCTTCAAGGAAAGTCTTTATTCTATTCTATCATAAACCTTAAGTTTTTTTGATAAGTAAGTTTTATTTGAAAAATAAAACAAGCACTAATTAATTTTTTTGAACTTTAAAACTAAGGGTCCCCACTTATTTGGTATTAGTAATAATACTAAATAAGAAAGGGTTGTTGCGTCACAACAATTGGCGATTCACTTGGAAGAACCGCTATCTTTGCTTTTCTTGAATTTTCTAAACTTTTCAAAATAGAAAATTTTCCTTAAAATCAAACTTCATTATAAAAAAAGACAAAGTACATTATGCTTAATCTATAAATTATATTTCATTTTCATGATCAACTTTAACTATTCATTTCCTCAAGCTAGTCCTTGTATCTACATCGCCTAATATTTGCTTAAAAAGATAAAAACAAAAGGCTTTCCGTAAATCAGCTTAAATATGCTCATTGTCGAGGTGGTTTACCTATGCCTGTGCCAGCGTCTATAGCCTCGATAGAGTTACTCACTCAAGAATGATCCCGTGTCCTACTTAGAGAAATATACACCAAAGAGAAACTATATTCACACTTATCGCTTTTATTTTCTTTTTTTATTCTTAAAGAACAATGTCTTGGTTTACAGCTAATTTATGACAAGCATATTCACTTGATTTATAACTTTACCGAACAAGCTAGCTCGTGATGAGACCCTTGCCTTTTTATTGCAATAATCTTGAGTCAACGCTCCGTTGTGGCATGCGGTGAGATTGGCAAAAGTCAAGCTATAATACTTATGATCATGATGTTTCCGCTCGTGATGAGACCTCTTACCCTTAAGATAAAGTGTATCATTGGATTATTCCCCGAACATTGTAATTTTCTAGGTGGGGAGGAAGTCATTGTTTCCTTAAGATAGCTTCTGTATCCCATACATAAAGATTTTTGGAAAGAAATTTTTCATGCAGAACCTTTGTTTTGTTATCGATACCTTTCATTGACCGATATAAAACAATCTCTTACCAAAATTTTCTTTTCATCAAAATTTTCAAAGTTGAAACTAATATTATTTCTAAACATTTAAAGCTTTTAACCGTATCTTTGAATAATAATGACTAATATTCTAAAAAGAATTATATTTATATAAGTGAAGAAACAAAATTTAAAAGAGAATTTGTATCTTTTTCGTGAATTCCAAATATAACCATTAACAATCGGTTTTATTATGAAAAATAAAGAAAAATAATCTACAAAATAGAAGAATGATCTCCTATGGAAAAAATATTTTTTAAGGATGTGTCCATTAACAGTAAAGACTCCCTTTTCCCCCGTTAAATCCCGTAACATAAAAGTAGATGGACCTATGATCTTCGCAATTTGGAAAGGATCAAGCCACATTCGTTGAAATTTCGTATGTTTTCCTTTTTCTCATGAGCCTTATCCCATTTTAAAACTAGATCTCCTATCCGAAAGTCCTTTCTGTTATCATGTTTGAATCAAAAGAAGCTTTCACTAATTCTGGTGATGAGCATGAGTTACTTTGGCCTTTTCTCGTTGTTCTTCTAGCTTAATTATTCTGTGGGACCGCTCAGTTGTAAGGAAGAAGTTGGTTCTTCATCAATATATTGGAATAAGGCTAAAGAAGGATTGTTAAATGAGTTGGAAGAACCACTTTCCCATAAACTAAATTAAAGGGAGAAGTGCCAATAAGCCTTTCCGCATTATTCGATTTGCCCATAAAGCATATATTAAAGATTATGCCAATTTTTTATGATTTTGATCAATGGTTCGCTTAATGATTCTCGATTAAGTTTTTATTTGCGGACTTACCAACTCATTTCCCCGTGGATACAATTGCGTAATATTTAAGTTTAAAACCCTCTCTGAGTGCAAATTCACCATAGCATTACCAAAAAATATGCATTATCAAACATTAGAGTAGAAGGTAAACCAAACTCCAGGATTATGAGCTGATCTATAAACTCGATGATATGCTCAAGATGCGTCTTGAGAGGGATCGATTCTACCCATTTCGTAAAATAACCGCTCGTAATGACATAACTATGTTGTTTAGAAGAGTGAGGAACGATCTCTTACCTATTGCGACAATCCTATCGATCAAAAGGTCGCTCAATGTTGACTGTTGTAACGGTAATGATGGTTTCTTTTGTCTTCCACCGGCAGTCAGACAAATTTGACATTTTAGTTATGTGAATATTTAAATAGTGGCTAGTAATAGCATGCACAAAGAGGATCTTATGCGTAGCATCTTCCGCATAATGTCCACCTCGATGGCCCACTATGGAAGTTCCTCGCAAGACCTTTTTCACCAGATTTCTCCGCACATCTGAAGAAGCACAATGATAATTTGCTCTAAAAAGAACATCATTCACAAGCCGATATTGCTTTCTAGCCTTCAACCCAGAGCTCTTTTTCTTGGTGTAATCGAGATTTGGAGATGCATATTCATTCTTCGTATAAAATATGATATCAAAGATATAATGATTCAACATTGTTTAGCTTACCTCATATGGTTGTATCTCTTCGTATGGTTTTTCGTAACAGTTACACCTGTACTAGTATTTTTAAAAGCTCTTGACCTTCATAATACTTGCCTGCTTTGATTTTCACATCATATTCTTGTAAGGTAAGCACCCAATTATTTTTTTCACCCACATCTTTTTGAACTAAAAGATTTCTTTTACCGGGAAATGTATTATGATTTTTGTGGTTGGTTTTTAAGTAGAAAGGGTCCGAATATTTAATTCTTTGAACAACATAAGCTTCGTTTTCTCCTACATCCGAATAATTCAACCTTACCGTAACTTGAATTGAAAAAGTAACTGGAGCTTCTTTCTTTTCTCTGGATTTGTTTGAGCAGTATTGCAGCATAAGATTTATCGCAGGCACCAAACAAAACAATATCTGGTACTTGATTTGCTAAAGATGGAGCATTAATAATCGCTTTCGTTTGATCGCATTGAATGCCTCATATTCGCTTTGCCCCACTTGAAGTTTAATTTTTAATCATTACAGGTAAAGGAGATACATAATTTTAAAATCACACAAATCTTCTTTGCAGCATAAAATTAATCTTGCCAAGAAAAGATCATGATAGCTTTTTTGCCAGAAAGATATTTCAAAATTTCCTTGATTCTATCAGATCAATATGAATTCCATTTTGGATACTATGAACCAAGAAGTTTTCCTTCATTTAATGCAAAAAAGGATTTTTTCGATTAAGTGAAATTAAAACACTTTTGACAACTAAAGATCCGTTCAAATCTCTAAGATGGATTGCTTGCTGTGAATATACATATCATCCAAGTAAATTACCACCGATTTGTTAACTAATCCCTTGAAAGAAATGTCCACAGTCGAAATGTGGCACTGCCGCATTGGATCAGACCAGAAGGCATCTTTTGATATGCATAAGTGCCTCATTTGGTTCGAATATAGTTTTCAATCGACTTCCAATGATGGACTAATACTTGATTGTAGCGTAAAACCATCTAAGAAAGACATTAATTCCGATCCTACAACTCGTTCGTAATATTTTGGTTCCATGGGAGGCAAAGGAAAATTATCTTTTTGGCGTTTTATTAAGGTTTCAAAGTCAATGAAAACGAATGTCTTCGTTCTTCTTTTCTAATAGAACCATATTGGAAACCCATTTAGAATGTTGGGATGGAAAATAATTTTGGTCACGTCAACTTATCGTAGTTCAGACGACTGATTTTTCTAGATTTGGGATGGATCTTTCTCAACTTTTGTTGGACATGTTTTTCATCATTTTATAATTGGGATAGTATGTTGGATGACAGAAGTGTCATAAGTTTTAAGTTCATCGAGTTCCAAGAAAAGACACTTTTATATTGTTTCAAAAGACGCAATATACGCGAATTTTTTCTTAGAGCTAGGCCAAGGCCTAGGCTGATATTCTCGTGGTTTGTAGCATCGCTCCAAGATTTAATAATTCATAATTCAAAGTCGAACTTTGCAATTTTGAATTGTGGATCTTTTAAATCGACCAAATCATAAAGGTCTTTCTAACTTGACCATCGACTTTGGCATAGCATTACTGTGCTATTCGATGTAAATTGTATGTCATGTTGTATCTCATCAATTATCCGATCGGGGTGTAAGATCCTTCGACAGAGAAAGTTTACAATATCGTATCATCATTGAAAATCCTCCAATTGGTAATTTTATCAGAATCGAGGGTTCTAAAGATTAATTCAATTGAAAATCGATCGAAATAAGTTCGAAGGAATGAGTTTGAAGCATATTGGCTAGGAGGTATGCACTAGCATTCTAATTGGGAATTGATGAAATATTAAATGCTATAAAATGTTCAATGTATCTTGGACTAAAGACGATAATGTTTAAAATGACCCGATAAACAATGTATAGTATTGCGTAGACTGGTTGATTACAATTTCGAATCTCTCGAAACTTGTAGATACTTGTCTAACTTATCAAGCCAGATAACTTTGACCAAAGCCTCGTACCAAGGTATTATTAGTGCAATCAAACTCAAGTCTACAAGTCAAAGAGCACTTTGTTTCCTCCTGACTAACCAAAATGCATCCTACCTCAAGCCCTTCATTAGACTTAGAACCATCAAAAAATAATTCCCAAAATAAAGATTTATTTACAGGAGTATCTACAAAATTAATACATTTAGAACTACCTTCGTTTGAGAAAGCTTATTTGAGATAGAAATTTAATGTTCCAAATAAGGTGAAGTATGAGCATTGAAATTTCCCCAAGAAAGAATCAACCGAGTAATTGCCTATGATATTACCGCCGTATGCAATTGGTTCATTCTCTCATTCCGCTCACATTATGTATTTCCTCGATGTTTTTCTCGCTCAACCTTTATCTCGATTTGGTTTACCATTGTAAGGAAGCCACGATATACCAATCGCCGGATATCCATGAAGTTTTTTTGACCAATCTCTTCTAAGAATTAAGCCATAAAATTCTCGAATATCCGCAACTAAAATATCGATAACTTGACATACCTTTTGGATTTGATGATACCATGGTAAACCGATTTAATTCGCCAATTACTTCAACTTGCGACCGATCTAACCGACTATGCGCACAATGTATTTTTGTGGTTGAATGTTCAACTTTGCACATATTTATTTTGGTATAATATTGAAGATGATTTTCCTTTAATCTACCAAACAATTATGCACTTATCAAACTTCATAAGTAAGAAGAAATGGAGTATGAGATCTCTTGACCTTCCTCCAATTAAAGCGATATTTTCGTATCAACTTTACCGATCACATTAGCCGGAGGTCTTCCCATCTCGTTGGAAGCTTGAGAAATCACAAAAGATCGTGCAAAGGTTTTTCGATCAACATAATTCTTCTGTGTATCTTTTGTTGGTGTTTTAACTGCTCAATTCACAGTGATGTTAGCCCTAGTCTTCTTCATGTCTTCTAAGATATTATACTCCATTTATCCTGAACAATCGCTGCAAGGTTTTCAATGGGAGTTGATGAATCAACAATTGACCGGGCTGGTTTGAATTGCTTTAGATGTCGTTTTCTTGCACTTATCCTTAGTCAATGAGCTTGCGCACTTTGACTTAGGAGTAGGTCAAGAGGACTGTTGATTTCTACTTCGATTGCTAACTGGGATGCTTCTTGATCTTTCCTCATCCTGGGAGGATAAAATCCCACATACCTTGTACTTCACAACCTATTCTTTCATCGTCATTTCCTCTCAGAGCAGCTTTCTTTCTTCTTCTTTCTTCTCGATTTAGCATTAGTAATAAGATTTGGTGGTTTTGGATTAGTCAAGGGTTTTTCTAAAAAGCTTGAAAGACTTTTTAGAAGATGTTTCTGCCACTTGTTTCCTAATGTCAAACCATTTTCAGACATGGTTTTCAAACTTTCTCGCAATCCTTCTAAATCAAATGGATCTTTTGATTGTTTTTTCGGGTCTCTTAAAAGTGACTCTTTTGGATTTTCGTTCTTCTATCGCATTTTCTCTGAAGCAAAGTAATGACACGCTTCATCGCTATCGCCTCCTTCATGTTTTCTTCGCTAAAGTTGTTTTATTAGCCCTATCAACGAAGATTGCCATGTTTGATGGTAAAGTGAAAATGTACCATTCACTTCGCACTTTCACTAGCCACAAAGAGATTTTATTTAACAATTATTGAATCATGAATTGAAATCCTTGACAATTTCTTTTGAGTCGGCTCTAAGATTAGATAGATCATCGATCAACAAATAGACCCGTCATCACCAAATTTAATCAAAAATTGATTCAGAAAGATATCCCAACTAGTGATAGATCCATGGTAACAGAAAAATACCATGATCCAAATGAAGCCCTTGTAGAGTATAGGGGGAAAGTCGACAACAGCATATTCATTAATAACTCCATTGAGATTTATGGACATCATAAAATTGTTTATGTGTTCTTCTCGCTAGCACCGCTTCAAAAGATTAACCAGCGCGGCCCATTTTCAGATGGCCGGTAATTGACTCAAGGATGCATGCATTAAGACCGGCCGATTGTTCCATGGAATGGAGCCATCACCGAACTACTACCAAGAGGGAAAGTGTAGAAGATGATGTCCGTGATTGGGAAGATGAATATGTTACTATCTTAATATTTGAGAAGAAGAGGTGGAAGATTGAGTGGGACCCAGCGTGCATGTTGATCCGAAGTGAAGGGTGGATGATTAACTTCGCGGTGACGAGGTTGAGATGGATGATGATGATGAAAAAGTCTCACCACGTACCCTTTAGGTGATTTTGCTCTTTACTCAGGGAGGGTGAGGTGCAACTCGCCTGGTTGAATGCCAAGCGACTTTGTAATCCGGGGGTGAGGGGATGATAGACAGGATTGCGAAGTCACACTACCTTGAGATTTATCGTATCTGAGGTGATATTGAAAATCGCTCAAGTTTATGAATCCAAATATTCAACTTCGTGAGGTTCAATATGCATTCTTCCGAAAAATCAAGGTTTGTAGCAAGAACGTTCTTCTTTCAACTTCCGGCTCAGATTTAAAAACTCTATTTTATGGAGAAAGCCTGGGAAGATGGTGAGGGCGATTTTACTCGCGAATGGCATTTGGATTTTGATTTACTTGCCATTCATGTTCAGGCCCCAAGCCAACAAGTGCTTGAATATGTTGAAGTTCGAAATCGGGTCTACAACAAGGGGATACCCACCGGTCCACCTTGGTTAGCAACTCCTTTTCCGTTTGGTGTAGTGGGTCCGGACTGCATACGATCTCGCTCAATATATGTGTGTTGAGAATAGATATTTTTCAAAGGTTTCCGTTTCCTAAGTGAAATGCTTTTATTCTATTTTCTAATCTAATCATATGCAAATTGTATTCTAATTTAAACAGAAATATCTAATTCTAAACTAACCCTAGATGTAATCTTTCTATTTATGCGATCTAAAATGATTTCAAATAACAATCGATAATAAATATCATTCAACCGTTATGAGAAAAGAATTCAATAAAGATAAACCACTTCATAAAAATTTAGATGAAACAACAGAAAAATATATCGCATAATAAGTTATTCTCATATTAAGCATAAATAAATAGCTATCACCGTACAAAAAAGTGCCAAATGATAACTTAAGAATTCAAGGCCAATATATATATAATCGAACATAAATATTACTTCTAACATAGAAGCGTAAATAGTTAAGAGATAAAAGTACCATTTATAATCGGTTCTACTCATGAGCTAGAATAATGACTTATCTTCTTAATCCAACATCTACTAAGAGTATGCAAATGCAACACGTAGTAGATATTAGACACAGATATCAATAAATCTCGTTCCATTCATTCATACATCAAACCTCCTCTCGAGGGTGTATGCATGTTCGAGGACAAGTTTTTGACAACTTCGTGGACCCTTCTCTAAATGCATGAGAAGGGTTTAAATACTACTAACGAAATTCCAAAATAGTTTATTACAAAAATTTAGAATTTGGTTTAAATGACCGTCATTTTTCTAGGCAAAAAATAAAGTAAAACTAAAACTAAATCTAAAATTAAAAACGCTGTTAACCAACTACTTATGAATCAATCTTGAATTTGCAAGCATCTAGCATTGATTTGAGAAGAGGAGGTTGGCTGACTTCGTATTTTAATTGTCCCGAAAAAACGGAATCGACAAGTATTGGCGCGATATTCTCGCCATAATTAATGATACAATTAAGAGCACCGTACTGATCGTGTGGTTTTACAAGACATGTCCAAGAAGTTAATCCCAATTTAACTTTTGTCAATTCTTGAATTGATTTTGTCTTTTCTTCACTGTTTCCACCTTGTTTGCAATCGCCGTGCTTGTAGGTATCCCGGAATAAGCCAAATCAAATTAACTTCATGCAAATTTTCATTTACAATAAATCAAGAATGTTGTTTGGTCGTTGTAGCTGCCTTCCGCCGTTTTCCGCTCTAATCAGTATCCCAATTATTGAAGAGCATTTTTATGACCATCATTGATGATTGGTGCTCCCCGCTCTTTTCCTTCCTCTCGACTTTGGGCTAATTTAAATAGTTAGTAACTCTTTTCATTAGTTAAATCATAATCATGTTGTAATTTACCACATGATTAGTGATTTTATCACTTTCGACAAAAAGAGTTCCATTGTGAAATTTTTTACATAATATATCTTGTTGTTGCGTAGTTGATTATTCAAGGAAATAGACTCGAGATAAACTCTATTAAGCTTGGGGTCATCTTTATGCATCTCTTGGATAATCTGTATTTGTTTCTATTTTTCAGCCAAACTTTTATGATATCTAATTTGCATTTGTTGAAACTCTTGCTATAACTTTTCAAGTTTTATCTGTGCTTCACTGTTAGCATGAGCTTGTTGCAATTTTTGTTGCAGAACTTGTATGTGATCTTCTTTTTCATTTAATAATATTTGTACCTCAGATGCTTTGTCAATAGTTGCGGAGGCATAAGCTCCTATAATGTGAGATAATTTAGTAATATTTTCAGTTGGATCTATAGTAGGATCTTTCCATAAAACATCCAATTGTTCTACATCAATAGAGAGCACACTTTCTAATTTACTCTTTTTCCTTTGCTTCCTTACTACTGATTTATGTTGTGGGCTATAGAATATATCGAGAGGAGGAATTTCCTCTATTTTAAGTACAAGCTCAGAGGAGGGAGTAATGGGTATATGATATGTTTCTGTGACATTGCCACTTATTTCTGTTATCAAACCTTTTGCTATCTGTACAGGAGTTTGTATGTTTTTTCCTTCAACATTAATCAAATCATTAAATGTTTCCCATTCTTTATCTAACTGAGTGCTGATGGATGGTTGTTGTACATTAAGAGGTGGAAGATTCAACTGTGGAGTGGCTGAAGTCTGTTGTTGTGAAAGCTCTTTTGATTGAGCTGTATCCTTCACTGAGCCTTCACTTTTATCATTATTAGATTTTTTAGAATGTTCAGAAGTTTCTTTGCCAGACTTTGACTTAGACCTTTCTGTATCTGAGCTGCCACTGAGACTGACACTAGGAGTTGGTTCCCTTGCGGGTTCCAAGCGCAAATTATCCAAAGGAATAGTGGTCAATCTTCTTTCTATATATACTTTAAACTCTTGAAATTCTTCTGGGGAGAACCGTGTTTGAGCTAAATGCAAAATTTCTTTAAATGAACATTTTTCTTGAAACATATCATCAAAAAGATCTTCTTCTCCAGAAAATACTCTTACTTTGACTGAAGTGGTGAAATCCTTGACAACACCATATGGATGAAATAGCCTTCTTTGAAACTTAAACAATTTTAAACATGTAATATTTTTTACTTCCTTAAACACATGACTAACTTCAAATAATGAAAATGCTCTGCAGGACATAGGAAATTGTGGCCAGATGGCTTTCTTTTTATCCTTTAATTCTTTTGTCAAACCTCCCTCTCGACAGGTTTGATATGCAATTTCCCGAGCTATGAGTTTATCCGGAACATACAAGGGCAAAACATGAGGAGAAGCAAAGCTTCCAAAAACCCTCACATAAGTAAACAATTCTTCTCCAAACCATCTTCGACAGGGAGAATGTCTACTTCTGCTTCATGGGATAACCTTGGAGCATCCTTATTATACAACACTCTATACAGTGGCAACATTATGCCATGGCAAATCTTGTAAAAATGAGGAATGAATTTTGATTCCCACAATTCTTTGTGATAAACATGAATGGGTAGGGGATCCTGAATTGTCCATTGCCAACCAATTAAAGGAAACTTAGAAACAAAGCAAATTGAATCCATAACATAGGCAGATAGATAAAAAGGAGGATAAATCCTCTAAGAGACAGTCCGTTTAGACCGGTAATTGAAAATAGCTGTGGCTAAATTATCAAATAATATTTTAGCCCAGTCCACAATGGTAGCGTTAACAACAGCATTCAATAAGGGAAGCCATTCAGGCAAAAAATTATTAATGTCAGGCTTTCCAAAAATCCTACATAGCATAGCAGCAACAAAACAATATGGAGAAGTGAGTGAGCCAGTACTGTACATACCGTGTTTATCTTTTTTCAATGGTTCATCTCTTGTAGACCATTCCTTGGTGCATTCCGCCAAATTTGCATTCTCCTTGGAAAATTTCTCCATAAATTGTTTGTTGTAAGTTGCCTGAGGCTCCGAAAAATGATACATAAGCCTCAAATCTTCTGGAGTAAATGACTCGATGAGCTCTTGACCTTGATTTTTGAATTGTCTGTCCGTAATATCAGCTCTATCCAGCACCCATTTTACCATGTCTGTATATGGAAGAATTCTTGGTCTTGCTACTACCCGGTGTAAAAATGAACAAGCCAGCTCTGTAAGAGATGCTTCAGAAGAATTACTTGAGCCTGCAGTAGCGGCAACATCCATTACCCTTGGGTTCTCTTCTTCAAGAAAATTAAACATACCCTCCCAAGTGGTGATACCAGCGTCCTTGTTGCAAGCAGTGTCTGCGTACAAGGATGCCATTTCTTTACTTTCAGAACTCGGAGCTTTCTCTTTCTTTCCAGAACTTGGAGCTTTCTCTTTCTTTCCCATAATACTCTGAATATTGGTTTGTATAGTCTCATGTTCTTCGCGCCTGCGGTTTTACGAATTAAGTGAGAATAATGATATGAGAAAGGTGACGGGATAGTTTTAAATGTTGAAGGCGTATGAAATATATTAATTTAACGTGAAATAACCTTTCAATCAAAACAAAATCCTTTTCATTAATAATTGACAATCCATTCATTAATTTGACATCAAAGCGCATAACGGATATCGATTTATGGAAAGATTTTCTTCGTACAACAAGCTTTAAGAATGTGCGATCCTGCGATCTGCAATTTGCTTTGCAATATCGCAAAATCGCAATATCGCAAATCAGAAAATCTGCATCATCGTCATATCATAAATCGCAATCTCGTAACATCACGAAATCGCAATATCGCAAAATATATCATGTGAAAAATATCCGTTAATATATTTTCTGCGATATGCGATTTGCGATAAATATTTTAATGCGTAGTTTTTGGATCGCGCTATCGCAATTTAGAAGATTCTGCTTTGCACAAGATATATTCTAATTTTTTGCGATGAATGCGATATTTTCTTCAAAGAAAGATTTTATTCTAGTCTATCATAAACTTAAGTTTATTTAAAGATTTTCCAAAGAATTTTCTTAAGTTAATGATAGTAAGTTTTATTAAAAATGAAAACAAACATGAATTAATTTTTTGGATTTTTAAACTAAGGGTCCCCACTTATTTAGTATTATTACTAATACTAAATAAGGAGGGGGTTGTTGCTGGCCACAACAATTGGCGATTCACTTGGAAGAACCAGTTATCTCTGTTTTTCTTTTAGATTTTCTAAACTTTTTCAAAACATAAAATTTTCCAGAAAATCAAACTGTATTATAAAAAGACAAAGTACATTATGTTTTAATCTATAAATGATATTTCATTTCTTCTATGTTCAACTTTGACTATTCACTTCCTCAAGCTAGTCCTTGTATCTATATCAGTCATTACTTGGTTTAAAAAGATAAAAACAAAAGGCTTCTCTGTAAATCAGTTTTTTAAATATGCTCATTTGTCGTATGTAGAGCCACTGCTGCCAACAAGCGTCTATAGCCTCAACAGGGTTACCTGTTACCCAACAATGATCCCGTGTCCCATTTAGAGAAATACACAATTTTCAAAGAGAAATCCATATTCACACTTATTTCTTTTTATTTTCTTTTTACCCTTAAAGAACAATGTCTTGGTTTGGTAGCCAATTTATGACAGTGCCATTCACTTGATATATAACTTTGCTGAACAAGTTGGCTCGTGATGAGACCCCTTACCTTTTGATTGCAGTAATCTTGAGTCATTGCCCTGTTGTGGTATGCAGTATTGGCAAAGTCAGCAAGCTATAATATCTATGATCATGATAAGTCGGCTCGTGATGAGACCTCTTACTCTTTAAGTTAAAGTGTATCATTGGATTATTCTCTGAACTTTGTAATTTTCTAGGTGGGGAGGAAGTCATTGTTTCCTTAAGATAGCTCTGGACGAAAATAATAGAGTTTTTTGAAGAGAACTTTTCTACAGAGAATCTTTATTTTGTTATAGATACCTTTCATTGAACTGATATAAACATCTTCCTGCTAGAAGTTGTTTTCATCAAAATTTTCAAAGTTGAAACTAGTATCATTTCTAGACTAAAGCTTTTAACTGTATCTTTGAATAATAATGATCAATATTCTAAAAAGAATTGTATTTATATAAGTGAAGAAATAAAATCTAAAAAGAGAACTTGTATCTTTTTCATGAATTCCAAATGTAACCGTTAACAACTGGTTTTATTATAAATAAAGAAAACTAATCTACAAAATAGAAGAATGATCTCCTATGGAAAATATTTTTTAAGGATCTGTCCATTAACAGGTAAAGATTCTCTTTTCCCTGTTAAATCCTGTAACATAAAAGTAGATGGACCTATGATCTCTGCAATTTGGAAAGGACCAAGCCACATTCATTGAAATTTCGTATGTTTTCCTTTTTCCTCATGAGCCTTGTCCCATTTTAAAACTAGATCTCCTATCTGAAAGTCCTTTCTGGTTATCATGTTTGAATCAGAAGAATCTTTAACTAATGGTTGATGATGAGCATGAGTTACTTTGGCCTTTTCTCGTTGTTCTTCTAACTTAATTATTTCCATCTGCCTTAATTGTAAAGAAGAAGTTGGTTCTTCATCAATATATTGGACTAAGGCTAGAGAAGGAATCGCTAGATGAGTTGGAAGAACCACTTCTCTCCCATAAACTAAATTAAAGGGAGAAGTGCCAATAGAAGCCTTTTGCGTTATTCGATCTGCCCATAAAGCATATATTAAAGACTTATGCCATTTTTTATGATTTTGATCAATGGTTCACTTAATGATTATGATTAAGTTTTTATTTGTAGATTCAGCTAACCCATTTTCCTGTGGATAATAATTGGTAGAATATTTAATTTTAAAACCTCTCTTGAGTGCAAATTCAGTCATAGCATTACCAGAAAAATATGATGCATTATCAAACATTAAAGCAGAAGGTAAACCAAACCTAGTGATTATGAACTGATCTATAAACTCGATGATATGCTCAGCATTAGCAGTCTTGAGAGGGACTGCTTCTACCCATTTCGTAAAATAATCAGTTGCTGTAATGATATACCTATGTTGTTTAGAAGAGTGAGGAACGATCTCACCTATTATGTCCAATCCCCATTGATCAAAAGGCTGCTCAATGTTGACTAGTTGTAACGGTAATGATGGTTTCTTTTGTCTTCCAGCTGCAGTTTGACAAATTTGACATTTCCTTGCGTAGTTATGTGAATCTTTAAATAGTGTGGGCCAGTAATAGCCTGCACGGAGGATCTTATGTGCAGTAGCATCTCCAGCATAATGTTCACCTGCTGGCCCATCATGAAGTTCCTGCAAGACTTTTTCAGCTTCAGATTTCTCCAGACATCTAAGAAGAACAGAATCATAATTTATTCTAAAAAGAACATCATTCACAAGCTGATATTGTTTAGCCTTCAACCTTAGAGCTCTTTTCTTGGTGTAATCGAGATTTGGAGGAGCATATCCATTCTTCAGATAAAATATGATATCAACATATAATGATTCAACATCGTTTAGGCTTACCTCATATGTTTGTATTTCTTCAGATGGTTTTTCAGAAATAAGTGATGCTCTAGCTAGTATTTTGCAAAAGCCTTGACCTCTCACAATACGTGTCGGCTTGATTTCTACATCATATTCTTGTAAGGCAGTAACCCAATTGGCTCTTTTCTCACCCACATCTTTTTGGACTAAAATATTTCTTACTACTGAAAACAGTACTATGATTTTTGTATGGGTTTTGAGTAGAAAGGGTCTAAAATATTTAATTGCTTTGAAAACAACATAAGCTTGTTTCTCCACATCTGAATAATTCAACTCAGATCCCTGTAAATTTGAACTGAAAAAATTAATTGGAGCTTCTGCTTTGTCTTGATTTGCTTGAGTGAGTATTACAACATAAGATTTATTAGAGGCAAATGTGTACAAAATAAAAGGATCGGAAAAATTTGGAGTTGCTAAAGATGGAGCATTAATAATTGCTTGTTTGATCAGATTGAATGCCTCATATTCGTCTTTGCCCCACTTGAAGTTTGAATTCTTTTTAATCATTGCTTGCAAAGGAGATACAATTCTCGAAAAATCTGGCACAAATCTCTTTACAAAATTAATTTGGCCAAGAAAAGATTGCATAGCTTTTTTGTTGTGAGGTAAAGATATTTCAGAAATTTCCTTGATTCTATCAGGATCAATATGAATTCCAGATTTTGATACTATAAATCCAAGAAGTTTTCCTTCACTTAATGCAAAAAAGGACTTTCTCGGATTAAGTGAAATTCCATACCTTTGACAACGTTGGAAAATCTGCTTCAAATCTCTAAGATGATTGCTTCGTTTTTTGGAATATACAGTTATATCATCCAAATAAATTACCACTGATTTATTAACTAATCCCTTGAAAGCAATGTCCATAGCTCTTTGAAATGTGGCACCAGCGTTGATCAGACCAAAAGGCATCTTTTGATATGCATAAGTGCCCAATTTGGTTCTGAATGTAGTTTTCAATTGATCATCAGGATGGACTAACACTTGATTATATCCAGAGAAACCATCTAAGAAAGACATTAATTCTAATCATGCAACTTCCTGTAATATTTTCTCCATGGGAGGCAAAGGAAAATTATCTTTTTGGCAGGCTTTATTAAGATTTCGAAAGTCAATACAAATTCTAATGTCTCTGTTCTTCTTTCTAACAGGAACCATATTGGAAACCCATTTAGAATGTCGAACGGGAAAAATAATCTTGGCTTTCAATAACTTGTTAAGTTCAGATTTGATTTGGTTTTCTAGATTGGGATGGATCTTTCTTAACTTTTGTTGGACAGGTTTTTCATCATTTATCATTGGGATAGTATGTTGGATGATAGAAGTGTCATAAGTTTTGAGTTCATCGTAGTTCCAAGCAAAGACACTTTTATATTGTTTCAAAAGATGAACATACGCTAATTTTTCTTCAGGAGCTAGGCCAAGGCCTAGGTTGATATTCTGTGGTTTGGCATCAGTTCCTAGATTTACTAATTCATAATTCAAAGTTGAACTTTGTAGTTTTGAATTGGTAGATCTTTTAAATCGATCTTTCAAATCATAAAGGTCTTCTAACTTGACTACTGATTTTGGCATAACATTATTGGTGCTATCTTGGAGCAATTGTTTGTCATGTTGGTCTTCATCAATTATCTGATTGGTGTAAGATCCTTCAGATGTGAGAAAATTTACAATATCAGGATCATCATTGAAAATCCTCCAATTGGTAACGTTATCAGGAATCGAGGGTCTAAATATTAATTCAATTGAAAATCGATCAGGACTAAAGTCTTCTGCAGGAATGAGCTTGGAAGCTACATTAGCTAGGAGGTCTGAACTAGCATTCTGAATTCTAGGAATTGATGAAATATTAAATGCTATAAAATGTTCAGTCAGATCTTGGACTAAAGATTGATAATGCTTTAAATGACCTGATAAACAATGTATAGTATTGTGTACCTGTTTGATTACAATTTCCGAATCTCCGAAAACTTGTAGATATTTGATGTCTAATCCGATTGCTTTGTATAGTCCTTGGACTAAAGCTTCGTATTCTGCGGTGTTATTAGTGCAATCGAATTCAAGTCTGCAAGTTAGCATAATTTTGTTTCCCTCTGGACTAACCAAAACGCATCCTGCTCCTGCTCCTTCATTAGACTTAGAACCATCAAAAAATAGTTTCCAAAATAAAGATTTATTTACAGGAGTATCTACAAAATTAATACATTTAGAACTATCTGTTTGAGAAAAAATTTCTATTTGGGATAAAACATAATGTTCTAAATAAGGTGAAGTATGAGCATTGAAATTTCCTAAGAAAGAATCAACCGAATAATTGCCAATGATATTACTGCTGTATGCAACTGGTTCATTCTCTCCTTCCAATTCTGTTACTATGTATTTCTGATGTTTTTCTCGTTCAACCTTTATCTGATTTGGTTTACCATTGTAAGGAAGCCACATATGCGACCAATCAGTTGCAAAATATCCATGAAGTTTTTCTGACCAATCTCTGCTAAGAATTAAGCCATAAAATTCTGGAATATCTGCAACTAAAATATCAATGACTTGACATACCTTCGGATTTGATGACAATTTTATGGTAACCTGATTTAATTCACCAATTACTTCAACTTGCGATCGATCTAACTGAACTATGCGCACAGAAGATTTTTGTGGTTGGATGTTCAGCTTTGCACATATTGATTTTGGTATAATATTAGATGAAGCTCCAGAATCCACTAAACAATTATGCAAATTTTTATTGAAAACTTCATAAGTAAGAAGAAATGGAGGAGTATGAGATCTCGACCTTCCTCCAATTAAAGCGATATTTTCTAGATCAACTTTACTTATCGTATTAGCTGGAGGTCTTCCCATCTCGTTGGAAGCTTGAGAAATCACAGGATCAGGCAAAGGTTTTTCTGGTACAACATGTAATTCTTTCAAAAGTACCTTTTGTTGGTGTTTTAACTTGCTCAATTCATAAAAAGTGATGTTAGCCCTAGTCTTCTTCATGTCTTCTATGATATTATACTCCATTTCATCTGGAACAATCAGTGTTCTTGATGGAGTTGATGAATCTATCTGGACTGGGCTGGTTTGAATTGCTTTAGATGTCATTTTCTTGGGTGCAACTTTATCCTTAGTCAATGAGCTTGCGTTTTTTGACTTAGGAGTAGTTTGAGGAGGATCAAGTTGATTTCTACTTCGAGTGCTAACTGGGGATGCTTCTTGATCTTCCTCATCTGGAACGATGAAATCCCACATACCTTGTACTTCTACGACTTCTTTTTCATCAGTAGTCTCTTCAGTAGTAGTTTCTTCTTCTTCTTCTTCTGATTCAGCATTAGTTATAGCATTTGGTGGCTTTGGATTAGTTGAAGGGTTTCTTCTAAAAGGCTTGAAAGACTTTTTAGAAGATGTTTCTGCCACTTGTTTCTTAATGTCAACCATTTCGTTAGACATGGTTTTCAAAACTTTCTGCAATCCTTCTAAATCAAATGGATCTTTTGGTTGTTTTTTCTTGGAATCTTCCTTAAAAATGACCTTCTTGGATTTTCGTTCTTCTATTGCATTTTTCTTTTCTAAAGCAATGATACGTTTCTCTACTGCTATTGCTTCCTTCATATTGTCAGCTAAAGTTTTTTTGTTATCCCTATCAACAAAGATTGCTATGTTTGATGGTAAAGCAGAAATGTACCATTCACTTCGCACTTCTTCGCTAGGCTTGGAAGTAGTAGGAATTTTGTTTAACAATTTATTGAAACGTGAATTAAAATCCTTGACAAGTTCTTTTGAATCAGCTCTAAGATTAGACAGATCATTGATTAATGTCGCTGTAGACCTGTCATCACCAAATTTAGTCAAAAATTGATCTTGAAAGATACCCCAACTAGTGATGGATCCAGATGGTAATGAGAAATACCATGATCCAGCTGCTCCTTGTAGAGTATAAGGAAAAAGTCGGATAACAACATCTTCATTAATAACTCCATTGAAATTTATGGACAACATAAAATTGTTTATATGTTCTTCTGCTAGCATGCCTGCTTCAGGATTAAACTTAGGCAACCATTTTTCAGGATGGGTTGGTAATTGACTCAAGGGTGCAGGCATTAAGACTGCCCCTGGATTATTCCATGGAATTTGGGCCATCGCTGAACTACTAACAGAGGAAAGTGTAGAAGATGATGTCTGTGACTGGGAAGATGAAGATATTCTAATTATAGATGATTGAGAAGGTGATATGGAAGTTATAGTGGAGTGAGGGGCAACAGTCTGAAGTGGAGGGGTGGATGTTTGAATTCGCAGTGAAGAGGTTGAGATGGATGATGATGATGAAAGAGTCTCGCTATCAGACCCTTTAGGTGATTTCCTTGCTCTTTTCCTTGTAGGTAAAGGTAATTCAGTTGGCTGAATGCCAAGCTTCTCTCTCTGTAATCTGGTAAGAGGATGACCAGGGTTATATTACGAAGTCACACTGCCTTGAGATTTATCAGATCTTTGAGGTGATATTAAGAATCGCTGAAGTTTATGAATCAAAGATTCAACTTCAGGAGGTTCAATAGCAGATTCTTCTGAAAAGTCAGGGTTTGTAGCAGTGTCTGTTCTTCTTTCGACTTCTGGCTCTAGATTTAAAATTTCTGAGTGCAATGGAGAAGTCAGGGGAGATGGTGAGGGTGATTTACTCTCAGAATGGTATTTAGATTTAGATTTACTTTCCATTCATAGTTCGTGGCCCTCCTTCTAGCGTAAAATATGTTGAAGCCCCGAAAATCGGGTCTACAACAAGGGGGATACCCACCCGGTCCGGACCTTGGTTAGCAGCTCCTTTTCCGTTTGGTGTAGTGGGTCCAACTGGGGATAATGGGACCAGTTTCCCAATATGTGTGTGTGTGTGTTGAGAATAGATATTTCCTTTCTAAAAAGGTTCCTAAGTGAAATTCTTTTATTCTATTTCTAATCTAATCATATGCAAATTTTATTCTAATTTAAACAGAAATATCTAATTCTAAACTAACCCGGGATGTAATCTTTCTATTTATGCGATCTAAAATGATTTCGAATAAAAATCGATAATAAATATTATTCAACCGTTATAAGAAAATAATTCAATAAAGATAAACCATTTCATATAAAAAGTTAGATGAAACAGTTGTGAAAAACATATCGCATAATAAGTTATTCATACATTAAGCGTAAATAAATAGCTACACCGTACAAAAGTGCCAAATGATAACTTAAGCATTCAAACATAAATATATAAACAACTGAACATAAATATTACTTTAACAAAGAAGCAGAAATAGTTAAGAGATAAAAGTACCATTTATAACTCGTTCTACTCATTAGCTAGAAGCAATAATGATTTATCTCTTCTTAATCCAACATCTACTAAGAGTACAGAAATGCAACATTAGTAGCAGATATTAGACACAGATATCAATAAATCTCATTCCATTCATTCATCAAAACCTCCTCTGAGGGTGCAGAAGTGCATGTTCTGAGGATAAGTTTTTGAAAAATTTCAGGACCCTTCTCTAAATGCATGAGAAGGGTTTAAATACTACTAACTAAATCTAATTATAGTTTATTACAAAAATTTAGGATTCGGTTTAAATGATCGTCCTTTTTCTAGGAAAAAATAAAGTAAAACTAACACTAAATCTAAAACTAAAATTAACAACTAACTACTTATGAATTTGATCTTTGAATTTGCAAGCATCCAGCATTGATTTGAGAAGAGGGGGCTAGCCGACTTCAGATTTCAATTGTCCCGAAAAGACGGAATCAGCAAGTGTGGGCGTGATCTTCTCAGCAGAATTAATGATGCAATTAAGAGTACTGCATTGACTGTGTGGTTTTACTAGACAGGTCCAGTAAGAATCCCAGTTTAATTTTGTCAATTCTTGAATTGATTTTTCCTTCTCTTCCGCTTTCTGTTTCCACTCTGTTTGCAATTGTTGTGCTTGTGGTAGGTATCCCGAAATGGTTTCTGAAATTAAATTAACCCTGTGCAAATTCTCATTTACACAATCAGTAATGTTGCTCGCTGCTGTAGCTGCTTCCTCTGCTGCTTTTTCTGCCTCTCTGATCTGTGCATCCCAAATGCTAAAGAGCATTTCTTTATGACTATCATTGATAATTGGCGCTCCTACTCTTTTTCCTTCCTCTGTCTTTTTCCATGCCAAATAATTAGTAACTCTTTCATTAGTTAAATCATAATCATGTCGTAATTCTACGACATGATTAGTGATTTTATCACTTTCTTGACAAAAAGAGTTCCACTGTGAAATCTTTTGGCATAATATATCTTGTTGTTGCAGCAGTTGATTATTCAAAGAAATAGACTATGAGATAAACTCTGTAAGCTTGGGGTCATGTTTATGCATTTCTTGGATATTCTGTAGTTATTTCTCTTTTTTGGCCAAGATTTTCTGATATCCGATCTGCATTTGCTGAAAATCTTGCTGTAGTTTTTCAAATTGTATCTGTGCTTCACTATTAGCATGATCTTGTTGTAATTTTTGTTGCAGAACTTGTATTTGGTATTCTTTTTCATTCAATAATAGTCGTACCTCAGATGCTTTATCAATAGTTGCGGAGGCATAAGCTCCTGTAATCTGAGATAATTTAGTAAGATTTTCAGTCGGATCCGTAGTAGGATCTTTCCATAAAACATCCAATTGTTCTGCATCAGTAGAGAGTGCACTTTCTAATTTTCTCTTCTTTCTTTGCTTCCTTACTACTGCTTTATGTTGTGGGCTATAAAATATATCCAGAGGAGGAATTTCCTCTATTTTAAGTACAAGCTCGGCAAAGGGAGTAATGGGTATATGTTCTATTTCTGTGACATTGCCACTTATTTCTGTAACCAAACCTTTTGCTGTCTGTACAGGAGTTTGTATGTTCTGTCCTTCAACATTAATCAAATCATTAAATGTTTCCCATTCTTTATCTAACTGAGTGCTAATAGATGGTTGTTGTACATTGAGAGGTGGAAGATTCAACTGTGGAGTGGTTGAAGTCTGTTGTTGTGAGAGCTCTTTTGATTGAGCTGTATCCTTCATTGAGCCTTCAATTTTATCCTGATCAGATTTTTTAGAACGTTCAGAAGTTTCTTTGCCAGACTTTGACTTAGACCTTTCTGTATCTGAGCTGCCACTGAGACTGACACTAGGAGTTGGTTCCCTTGCGGGTTCCAAGTGCAAATTATCCAAAGGAATAGTGGTCAATCTTCTTTCTCTGTATATTTTAAACTCTTGAAATTCTTCTGGGGAGAACCGTGTTTGAGCTAAATGCAAAATTTCTTTAAATGAACATTTTTCTTGAAACATATCATCAAAAAGATCTTCTTCTCCAGAAAATACTCTTACTTTGACTGCAGTGGTGAAATCCTTGACAACATCATATGGATCAAATAGCCTTCTCGGAAACTTAAACAATTTTAAACATGTAATATTGTTTACTTCCTTAAACACATGACCAACATCAAATAATGAAAATGCTCCGCAGGACACAAGAAATTGTGGCCAGATGGCCTTCTTTTTATCCTTTAATTCTTTTGTCAAACCTCCCTCTCCACAGGTTTGATATGCAATTTCCCGAGCTATGAGTTTATCCGGAACATACAAGGGTAAAACATGAGGAGAAGAAAAGCTTCCAAAAACCCTCACATAGGTAAAGAATTCTTTTGTGATAAACGTGAATGGGTAGGGGATCCTGAATTGTCCATTGCCAACCCATCATAGGGAACTTAGAAACAAAGCAGATTAAATCCATAACATAGGCAGATAGATAAAAGGGAGGATAAATCCTCTGAGAGATAGTCTGTTTAGACCTGTAATTGAAAATAGTTGTGGCTAAGTTATCCGACAATATTTTAGCACAGTCCACAATGGTAGCGTTAACAACAACATTCAATAAGGGAAGCCATTCAAGAAAAAACTTATTAATGTCATGCTTTCCAAAAAGCCTACATAGCATAGAAGCAACAAAACAATATGGAGAAGTGAGTGAACCAATACTGTACATACCGTGTTTATCTTTCTTCAGTGGTTCATCTCTTCTAGACCATTCCTTAGTGCATTCCACCAAATTTGCATTTTCCTTGGCAAATTTCTCCATAAATTGTTTGTTGTAAGTTTCCTGAGGCTTCGGCAAATGATACATAAGCCTCAGATCTTCTGGAGTAAATGACCTGATGAGCTCTTGAATTTGAGTTCTAAACTGCCTGTCTGTAATATCAGTGCTATCCAGCACCCATTTTACCATGTCTGTATATGGAAGAATCCTAGGTCTTGCTGCTATCTAGTGCAAAAATGAACAAGCCAACTCTGTAAGAGACGCTTCAGAAGAATTACTTGAGCTTGCGATAGCCGCAACATCCATTACTCTTGGGTTTTCTTCTTCAAGCAAATTAAACATACTCTCCCAAGTGGTGATGCCAGCGTCTTTGTTGCAAGCATTGTCTGCGTACAAGGATGCCATCTCTTTACTTTCAGAACTCGGAGCTTTCTCTTTCTTTCCCATAATACTCTGAATATTGCTTTGTATAGTCTCTTGTTCTTCGCGCCTGCGGTTTTACGAATTAAGTGTGAATAATGATATGAGAAAGACGGGATAGTTTTAAATGCTGAAGGTGTATGAAATATATTATTTAAACGTGAAATAACCTTTCAATCAAAACAAAATCCTTTTCATTAATAATTGACAATCCATTCATTAATTTGACATCAAAGCGCATAACGAATATCGATTTATGGAAATATTTTCTTCGTACAACGAGCTTTTTAAGAATCTGTGATAATGCGATCTGTGATTTGCTTTGCAATATCGCAAATCGCAATATCACAAAATATGCATTATCGCCATATCAAAAATCGCAATCTAGTAAAATCGTGAAATCGCAATATCACAAAATCACAATATCGCAAGATATAACATATGAAAAATATCCGTTAATATATTTTCTGCGATATGCGATTTGCGACAAATATTTTAATGCATAGTTTTTGGATCGCGCTTATCGCAATTTAGAAGATTCTGCTTTGCAAAAGATATCTTGTACTTTTTTTGCGATGGATGCGATATTTTCTTCAAAGAAAGGTTTTATTGTAATCTATCATAAACTTAATTCTATTTAAATATTTTCTAAGGAATTTTCTTAAGTTAATGATAGTAAGTTTTATTTGAAAAAGAAAACAAGCACTAATTTAATTTTTTGGATTTTTTAAACTAAGGGTCCCCACTTATTTAGTATTATTACTAATACTAAATAAGAAGGGGGGTTGTTGCTGGCCACAACAATTGGCGATTCACTTGGAAGAACCAGTTATCTCTGCTTTTCTTTTGAATTTTCTAAACTTTTCAAAACAGAAAATTTTCTAGAAAATCAAACTTTATTATAAAAAGACAAAGTACATTATGCTTTAATCTATGAATGATATTTCATTTCTTCTATGATCAACTTTGACTATTCACTTCCTCAAGCTAGTCCTTGTATCTACATCAATCATTACTTGGTTTAAAAAGATAAAACAAAAATCTTCTCTGTAAATCAGTTTTAAATATGCTCATTTGTCGTAGGTAGAGCCACTGCTGCCAGCAAGCGTTTATAGCCTCGACAAGGTTACCTGTTACCCAGCAATGATCCTGTGTCCTACTTAGAGAAATATACAATTTTCAAAGAGAAATCCATATTCACACTTATTGCTTTTTATTTTCTTTTTACCCTTAAAGAACAATGTCTTGGTTTGGTAGCCAATTTATGACAGTGCCATTCACTTGATTTATAACTTTGCTGAACAAGCTGGCTCGTGATGAGACCCCTTGTCTTTTGATTGCAATAATCTTGAGTCATTGCCCTGTTGTGGTATGCAGTATTGGCAAAGTCAGCAAGCTATAATATCTATGATCATGATAAGTCGGTTCGTGATGAGACCTCTTACTCTTTAAGTTAAAAGTGTATCATTGGATTATTCCTTGAACTTTGTAATTTTCTAGGTGGGGAGGAAATCATTGTTCCCTTAAGATAGCTCTGGACGAAAATAATAGAGTTTTTGGAAAATAAATTTTTGCTGAAATTTCATTACTGCGACGTGTGGTTCCTCAAGGCTTAGATCTTTGGCTCTAGGAAAACTGTCTAAAAGAATTTAATTTTTTCCTAAAGTGACTTTATAATTTTTATAAAGTCAAATCTAATTTAAAAGTGGACTTTAAGTTATAAAGTCAAATCTAATTTAAAAGTGACTTTAAGTGATAAAGTTACTAAAGTCTAATTTTAAAGTGACTTTAATAAAGTCAATGTAAAATTAAAGGAAAAAGTGACTTTGGAAATAAATGACTAAGTGGGTCTTTATTAAAGTGGGGTGAATTAAAAAATAGAAAGTGAGATTTAAATGAGCATTTAATCTCAGCCCTAGATCTCAATCTATTTCAGCCATTGGATTTAGGGATTCCCCAAAATTCACTTAGGGTTAGGTTAAAGGAGGAAAAGGAGGGAAAAGGTCATTCATTCTTTCATGAGCAGATTGGGAGAAGGAGAGAAGGAGAGCTGGAGATTTTTCTGAGCAGTGAGAAGGAGGGCAGCAGTGAAGAGATTTCAGCAAAGGTACAACAGCATTTATTGGCACACATACCGAGGCAAAAAATCCGTACAGCAAAGGAGAGGCAGTGTTTCCAAGTGAGGAGGCACAGAAATCGAGGAAGAGGGTACAGCAGCAAGCACGCACTCCAAGGCACAAAAATCAGGCACGTTTTTC
The DNA here is from genome assembly GCA_034641835.2 of Pinus albicaulis. Taxonomy (NCBI): domain Eukaryota; kingdom Viridiplantae; phylum Streptophyta; class Pinopsida; order Pinales; family Pinaceae; genus Pinus; species Pinus albicaulis. The sequence continues at coordinate 208,817 of JAXQQM020086845.1, forward strand.
AAGGAAGAGGGTGGCTGTCATTTCCAGCACAAAAATCGAGGAAGAGGACAGCAGCTATAGCTCTGTTTTTTTGGCACGGATTTCGAGAGAGGTTGCTGTACAAAATCTGTACAGTCTGTACAGCAAAGTACGGCTGTTTCGGCACGCTTCCTGAGGTGGCCGTACAGCATTTAATGCTATCCTAAGGTGCTGTAAATTTTCTGTTTTCTATTGTTGCTGATTTGGCACAATTTCCGAGGCGGTGTGCAAGCACGGAAATCGAGATAAGTCTGTAAATTGGTTGCTGGAATTTTTTCTGAGTTTTTCCTGTTTCACTGTAAAAAGCAATATTCAGAAAAATAAAATAGAAGCTCTCAAACTGGTTTTCCCTAAGAGTTGTAGGGGGTTTTTCCAGGGTCATGTTGACCAAAAATATCAATGTTAAATGTGTTGAATCGTTGTTTTATGCTTGCTGATTTTTATTTCTGCATTTTCCATTATTCTGTAAATTTTCCAGAATTTGTGTTTTCAGCAAAAAATTATTTTCTACTTTGTTGAATGTAAGGATATGGGAAAGGGCATTTAACTATTTGGAGAAATAAGGTGAAACTGAAAACCTAGGGAACTAGGGTGGGAAAGAGGAAATTTTTACAATTTTCAAGGTATAACCTTTCGTGTTGTTATTGATACCTTTCATTGGACTGATATAAAACAATATTTCACCATAAAGTTGTTTTTCATCAAAATTTTCAAAGTTGAAACTAATATCATTTCTAGATTTAAAACTTTTAACTGTATCTTTGAATAATAATGATCAATATTCTAAAAAGAATTCTATTTATATAAGTGAAGAAATAAAATCTAAAAAGAGAACTTGTATCTTTTTCATGAATTCCAAATGTAACCATTAACAACTGGTTTTATTATGACAAATAAAGAAAACTAATCTACAAAATAGAAGAATGATCTCCTATGGAAAATATTTTTTAAGGATCTGTCCATTAACAGGTAAAGACTCTCTTTTCCCTGTTAAATCCTGTAACATGAAAGTAGATGGACCTATGATCTCTGCAATTTGAAAAGGACCAAGCCACATTCGTTGAAATTTCGTATGTTTTCCTTTTTCCTCATGAGCCTTGTCCCATTTTAGAACTAAATCTCCTATCTGAAAATCCTTCCTGGTTATCATGTTTGAATCAAAAGAAGCTTTAACTAATGCTTGATGATGAGCATGAGTTACTTTGGCTTTTTCTCGTTGTTCTTCTAACTTAATTATTTCCATCTGCCTTAATTGTAAAGAAGAAGTTGGTACTTCATCAATATATTGGACTAAGGCTAGAGAAGGAATCGCTAGATGAGTTGGAAGAACCACTTCTTTCCCATAAACTAAATTAAAGGGAGAAGTGCCAATAGAAGCCTTCTGCGTTATTCGATCTGCCCATAAATCATATATTAAAGACTTATGCCAATTTTTATGATTTTGATCAATGGTTCGCTTGATTATTCTGATTAAGTTTTTATTTGTGGATTCAGCTAACCCATTTCCCTGTGGATAATAATTGGCAGAGTATTTAAGTTTGAAACCTCTCTTGAGTGCAAATTCAGTCATAGCATTACCAGAAAAATATGATGCATTATCAAACATTAAAGTAGAAGGTAAACCAAACCTGGTGATTATGAACTGATCTATAAACTCGATGATATGTTCAGCATTAGCAGTCTTGAGAGGGACTTCTTCTACCCATTTCGTAAAATAATCAGTTGCTGTAATGATATACCTATGTTGTTTAGAAGAGTGAGGAACGATCTCACCTATTATGTCCAATCCCCATTGATCAAAAGGTTGCTCAATGTTGACTGGTTGTAATGGCAATGATGGTTTCTTTTGTCTTCCAGCTGCAGTTTGACAAATTTGACATTTCCTTGCATAGTTATGTGAATCTTTAAATAGTGTGGGCCAGTAATAGCCTGCATGGAGGATCTTATGTGCAGTAGCATCTCCAGCATAATGTCCACCTGCTGGCCCATCATGAAGTTCCTGCAAGACTTTTTCAGCTTCAGATTTCTCCAGACATCTAAGAAGAACAGAATCATAATTCATTCTAAAAAGAACATCATTCACAAGCTGATATTGTTTAGCCTTCAACCTTAGAGCTCTTTTCTTGGTGTAATCGAGATTTGGAGGAGCATATCCATTCTTTAGATAAAATATGATATCAGCATATAATGATTCAACATCGTTTAGGCTTACCTCATATGTTTGTATTTCTTCAGATGGTTTTTCAGAAATAAGCGATGCTCCAGCTAGTATTTTGCAAAAACCTTGACATCTTACAATATTTTCTGGTTTGATTTCCACATCATATTCTTGTAAGGCAGTAACCCAATTGGCTCTTTTATCACCCACATCTTTTTGAACTAAAATATTTCTTACCGCTGGAAACGGTACTATGATTTTTGTATGGGTTTTAAGTAAAAAGGGTCTGAAATATTTAATTGCTTTGAAAACAACATAAGCTTGTTTCTCCACATCTGAATAATTCAATTCAGCTCCCTGTAAATTTGAACTGAAAAAGGAAATTGGAGCTTCTGCTTTGTCTTGATTTGCTTGAGTGAGTATTGCAGCATAAGATTTATCAGAGGCAAATGTATACAAAATAAAAGGATCGAAAAAATTTGGAGTTGCTAAAGATGGAGCATTAATAATTGCTTGTTTGATCAGATTGAATGCCTCATATTCATCTTTTCCCCATTTGAAGTTTGAATTATTTTTAATCATTGCTTGCAAGGGTGATACAATTCTTGAAAAATCTGGCACAAATCTCTTTACAAAATTAATCTGGCCAAGAAAAGATTGCATAGCTTTTTTGTTGTGAGGTAAAGATATTTCAGAAATTTCCTTGATTCTATCAGGATCAATATGAATTCCAGATTTTGATACTATAAATCCAAGAATTTTTCCTTCACTTAATGCAAAAAAGGACTTTTTTGGATTAAGTGAAATTCCATACCTTTGACAGCGTTGGAAGATCTGCTTCAAATCTCTAAGATGATTGCTTCTTTTTTTGGAATATACAGTTATATCATCCAAGTAAATTACCACTGATTTGTTAACTAATCCCTTGAAAGCAATGTCCATGGCTCTCTGAAATGTGGCACCAGCATTGATCAGACCAAAAGGCATCTTTTGATATGCATAAGTGCCCCATTTGGTTCTGAATGTAGTTTTCAATTGATCATCAGGATGGAATAACACTTGGTTGTAACCAGAGAAACCATCTAAGAAAGACATTAGTTCTGATCCTGCAACTGCCTGCAATATTTGCTCCATAGAAGGCAAAGGAAAATTATCTTTTTGGCAAGCTTTATTAAGATTTCGAAAGTCAATACAAATTCTAATGTCGTCGTTCTTCTTTCTAACAGGAACCATATTGGAAACCCATTTAGAATGTCGAACGGGAAAAATAATCTTGGCTTTCAATAACTTGTTAAGTTCAGATTTGATTTGATTTTCTAGATTGGGATGGATCTTTCTTAACTTTTGTTGGACATGTTTTTCATCATTTATCATTGGGATAGTATGCTGAATGATAGAAGTGTCATAAGTTTTGAGTTCATCATAGTTCCAAGCAAAGACACTTTTATATTGTTTCAAAAGATGAACGTATGCTAACTTTTCTTCAGGAGCTAGGCCAAGGCCTAGGTTGATATTCTGTGGTTTGGCATCAGTTCCTAGATTTACTAATTCATAATTCAAAGTTGAACTTTGTAGTTTTGAATTGGTAGATCTTTTAAATCGATCTTTCAAATCATAAAGGTTTTCTAACTTGACTACTGATTTCGGCATAGCATTATTGGTGCTATTTTGGAGCATTTGTCTGTCATGTTGGTCTTCATCAATTATCTGATTGGTGTAAGATCCTTCAGATGTGAGAAAATTTACAATATCAGGATCATCATTGAAAATCCTCCAATTGGTAACGTTATCAGGAATCGAGGGTCTAAAGATTAATTCGATTGAAAATCGATCAAGACTAAAGTCTTCTGCAGGAATGAGCTTGGAAGCTACATTAGCTAGGAGGTCTGAACTAGCATTCTGAATTCTGGGAATTGATGAAATATTAAATGCTATAAAATGTTCAGTCAGATCTTGGACTAAATATTGATAATGCTTTAAATGACCTGATAAACAATGTATAGTATTGCGTACCTGTTTGATTACAATTTCCGAATCTCCAAAAACTTGTAGATATTTGATGTCTAATCCGATTGCTTTGTATAATCCTTGGACTAAAGCCTCGTATTCTGCGGTGTTATTAGTGCAATCAAACTCAAGTCTACAAGTTAACATAATTTTGTTTCCCTCTGGACTAACCAAAACGCATCCTGCTCCTGCTCCTTCATTAGACTTAGAACCATCAAAAAATAATTTCCAAAATAAAGATTTATTTACAAGAGTATCTACAAAATTAATACATTTAGAACTATCTGTTTGAGAATAATTTTCTATTTGAGATAAAACAGAATGTTCTAAATAAGGTGAAGTATGAGCATTGAAATTTCCTAAGAAAGAATCAACAGAATAATTGCCAATGATATTACTGTTGTATGCAACTGGTTCATTCTCTCCTTCCAATTCTGTTACTATGTATTTCTGATGTTTTTCTCGCTCAACCTTTATCTGATTTGGTTTACCATTGTAAGGAAGCCACATATGCGACCAATCAGTTGCAAAATATCCATGAAGTTTTTCTGACCAATCTCTGCTAAGAATTAAGCCATAAAATTCTGGAATATCTGCAACTAAAATATCAATAACTTGACATACCTTTGGATTCGATGACAACCTTATGGTAACCTGATTTAATTCGCCAATCACTTCAACTTGTGATCGATCTAACTGGACTATTCGCACAGCAGATTTTTGTGGTTGAATGTTCAATTTTGCACATATTGATTTTGGTAGAATATTAGATGAAGCTCCAGAATCCACTAAACAATTATGCAATTTTTTATTGAAAACTTCATAAGTAAGAAGAAATGGAGGAGTATGAGATCTTGACCTTCCTCCAATTAAAGCGATATTTTCTAGATCAACTTTACTGATTGCATTAGCTGGAGGTCTTCCCATCTCGTTGGAAGCTTGAGAAATCACAGGGTCGGGCAAAGGTTTTTATGGTATAGCATGTAATTCTTTCAAAAGTACCTTTTGTTGGTGTTTTAACTTGCTCAATTCATAAAAAGTGATGTTAGCCCTAGTCTTCTTCATGTCTTCTATGATATTATACTCCATTTCATCTGGAACAATCAGTGTTCTTGATGGAATTGATGAATCTGTCTGGACTGGGCTAGTTTGAATTGCTTTAGATGTCGTTTTCTTGGGTGCAACTTTATCCTTAGTCAATGAGTTTGCGCTCTTTGACTTAGGAGTAGGTTGAGGAGGATCAAGTTGGTTTCTACTTCGAGTGCTAACCGGGGATGCTTCTTGATCTTCCTCATCTGGAAGGATGAAATCCCACATACCTTGTACTTCTACGACTTCTTCTTCATCAGTAGTTTCCTCAGTAGCAGTTTCCTCTTCTTCTTCTTCCGATTCAACATTAGTAATGGCATTTGGTGGCTTTGAATCAGTTGAAGGGTTTCTTCTAAAAGGCTTGAAAGATTTTTTAGAAGATGTTTCTGCCACTTGTTTCTTAATGTCAACCATTTCGTTAGACATGGTTTTCAAAACTTTCTGCAATCCTTCTAAATCAAATGGATCTTTTGATTGTTTTTTCTTGGGGTCTTCCTTAAAAGTAACCTTCTTGGATTTTCGTTCTTCTATCACATTTTTCTTATCTAGAGCAATGATATGTTTCTCTACTGCTATTGCCTCCTTCATGTTTTCTGCTAAAGTTGTTTTGTTAGCCCTATCAACGAAGATTTCTATGTTTGATGGTAAAGCAGAAATGTACCATTCACTTCGCACTTCTTCACTAGGCTTGGAAGCAGTAGGAATTTTGTTTAACAATTTATTGAAACGTGAATTAAAATCCTTGACAAGTTCTTTTGAATCAGCTCTAAGATTAGACAGATCATTGATTAATGTCGCTGTAGACCTGTCATCACCAAATTTAGTCAAAAATTGATCTTGAAAGATATCCCAAGTAGTGATGGATCCAGATGGTAATGAAAAATACCATGATCCAGTTGCTCCTTGTAGAGTATAAGGGAAAAGTCGGACAACATCATCTTCATTAGTAACTCCATTGAGATTTATGGACAGCATAAAATTGTTTATATGTTCTTCTGCTAGCATGCCTGCTTCAGGATTAAACTTAGGCAGCCATTTTTCAGGATAGGCTGGTAATTGACTCAAGGGTGTAGGCATTAAAACTGCCCCTGGATTATTCCATGGTATTTGGGCCATCGCTGAACTACTAACAGAGGAAAGTGTAGAAGATGATATCTGTGATTGGGAAGATGAGGATATTACAATTATAGATGATTGAGAAGGTGATGTGGAAGTTCCAGTGGAGTGAGGGACAATAGTCTGAAGTGGAGGGGTGGACGGTTGAATTCATGGTGAAGAGGTTGAGATGGATGATGATGATGAAAGAGTCTCGCTATTAGACCCTTTAGGTGATTTCCTTACTCTTTTCCTTGTAGGTAGAGGTAACTCAGTTGGCTGAATGCCAAGCTTTTCACTCTGTAATCTGGTAAGAGGATGAGCAGGATTATATTGCAAAGTTACACTGCCTTGAGATTTATCAGATCTTTGAGGTGATATTGAAAATCGTTGAAGTTTATGAATCAAAGATTCAACTTCAGGAGGTTCAATAGCAGATTCTTCTGAAAAGTCAGGGTTTATAGCAGTGTCTGTTCTTCTTTCGACTTCTGGCTCTAGATTTAAAATTTCTGAGTGTGATGGAGAATTCGGGGGAGATGGTGAGGGTGATTTACTCTCAGAATGGTATTTAGATTTAGATTTAATTTCCATTCATAGTTCGTGGCCCTCCTTCTAGCGCCAAATATATTGAAGCCCCGAAAATCGAATCTACAACAAGGGGGATACCCACCCGGTTCGGACCTTGGTTAGCAGCTCCTTTTCCGTTTGGTGTAGTGGGTCCGACTGGGGATAATGGGACCAGTTTCCCAATATGTGTGTGTGTGTGTTGAGAATAGATATTTCCTTTCTAAAAAGGTTCCTAAGTGAAATGCTTTTATTCTATTTCTAATCTAATCATATGCAAATTGTATTCTAATTAAAACATAAATATCTAATTCTAAACTAAACCCGGGATAAAATCTTGTTTATGCGATCTAAAATAATTTCAAATAAGAACTGATAATAAAGATTATTCAACTGCTATAAGAAAAGAATTCAATAAAGATAAACCACTTCATATAAAAAGTTAGATGAAACAATTGTGGAAAACATATTGCATAATAAGCTATTCATACATTAAGCATAAACAAATAGTCATCACCGTACAAAAGTGCCAAATGATAAATGAAGCATTCAAGCATCAATATATAAATAACTGAACATAAATATCACTTTTAACACAGAAGCAGAAAAAGTTAAGAGATAAAAGTACCATTTATAACTGATTCTACTCAGGAGCTAGAAGCAATAATGATTTATATCTTCTAAATCCAACATCTACTAAGAGTACAGAAATGCAACATCAGTAGCAGATATTAGACACAGATATCAATAAATCTTGTTCCATTCATTCATCAAAACCTCCTCTGAGGGTGCAGAAGTGCATGTTCTGAGGATAAGTTTTTGACAAATTTCAGGACCCTTCTCTAAATGCATGAGAAGGGTTTAAATATTACTAACTAAATCTAATTATAGTTTATTACAAAAATTTAGGATTCGGTTTAAATGACCGTCCTTTTTCTAGGAAAAAATAAAGTAAAACTAACACTAAATCTAAAACTAAAATTAACAACTAACTACTTGTGAATTTGGTCTTTGAATTTGCAAGCATCTAGCATTGATTTGAGAAGAGGGGGCTGGCCGACTTCAGATTTCAATTGTCCCGAAAAGACGGAATCAGCAAGTGTGGGCGAGATCTTCTCAGCAGAATTAATGATGGAATTAAGAGTACTGCATTGACTGTGTGGTTTTACTAGATAGGTCGAGTAAGAATCCTAGTTTAATTTTGTCAATCCTTGAATTGATTTTTCCTTCTCTTCCGCTTACTGTTTCCACTATGTTTTCAATCGCTGTGCTTGTGGTAGGTATCCCGGAATGGTTTCTGAAATTAAATTAACCTTGTGCAAATTTTCATTTACACAATCAGTAATGTGGCTTGCTGTTGTAGCTGCTTCCTCTACTGCTTTTTCTACCTCTTTGATCTGTGCATCCCATTTATTGAAGAGCATTTCTTTATGACTGTCATTGATAATTGGTGCTCCTACTCTTTTTCCTTCCTCTATCTTTTTCCATGCCAAATAATTAGTAACTCTTTCATTAGTTAAATCATAATCATGTCGTAATTCTACGACATGATTAGTGATTTTATCACTTTCTTGACAAAAAGAGTTCCACTGTGAAATATTTTGGCATAATATATCTTGTTGTTGCAGCAGTTGATTATTCAAAGAAATAGACTCTAAGATAAACTCTGTAAGCTTGGGGTCATATTTATGCATTTCTTGGATATTCTGTATTTGTTTCTCTTTTTCGGCCAAGCTTTTCTGATATCCGATCTGCATTTGCTGAAACTCTTGCTGTAGTTTTTCAAATTGTATCTGTGCTTCACTGTTAGCATGAGCTTGTTGTAATTGTTGTTGCAGAACTTGTATTTGGTCTTCTTTTTCATTCAATAATAGCCGTACCTCAGATGCTTTATCAATAGTTGCGGAGGCATAAGCTCCTGTAATCTGAGATAATTTAGTAAGATTTTCAGTCGGATCCGTAGTAGGATCTTTCCATAAAACATCCAATTTTTCTGCATCAGTAGAGAGCGCACTTTCTAATTTTCTCTTCTTTCTTTGCTTCCTTACTACTGCTTTATGTTGTGGGTTATAAAATATATCCAGAGGAGGAATTTCCTCTATTTTAAGTACAAGCTCGGCAGAGGGAGTAATGGGTATATGTTCTGTTTCTGTGACATTGCCACTTATTTCTGTAACCAAACCTTTTGCTGTCTGTACAGGAGTTTGTATGTTCTGTCCTTCAACATTAATCAAATCATTAAATGTTTCCCATTCTTTATCTAACTAATTGCTGATGGATGGTTTCTGTACATTAAGAGGTGGAAGATTCAACTGTGGAGTAGTTGAAGTCTATTGTTGTGAGAGCTCTTTTGATTGAGCTATATCCTTCACTGAGCCTTCACTTTTATCCTGATCAGATTTTTTAGAATGTTCAGAAATTTCTTTGTCAGACTTTGACTTAGACCTTTCTGAATCTGAGCTACCACTGAGACTGAAACTAGGAGTTGGTTCCCTTGCGGGTTCCAAGCGCAAATTATCCAAAGGAATAGTGGTCAATCTTCTTTCTCTGTATATTTTAAACTCTTGAAATTCTTCTGGGGAGAACCGTGTTTGAGCTAAATGCAAAATTTCTTTAAATGAACATTTTTCTTGAAACATATCATCAAAAAGATCTTCTTCTCTAGAAAATACTCTAACTTTGATTGCAGTGGTGAAATCCTTGACAACATCATATGGATCAAATAGCCTTTTCGGAAACTTAAACAATTGTAAACATGTAATATTGTTTACTTCCTTAAACGCATGACCAACATCAAATAATGAAAATGCTCCGCAGGATACAGGAAATTGTGGCCAAATGGCCTTCTTTTTATCCTTTAATTCTTTTGTAAAACCTCCCTCTCCATAGGTTTGATATGTAATTTCCCAAGCTATGATTTTATCCAGAACATACAAGGGTAAAATATGAGGAGAAGCAAAGCTTCCAAAAACCCTCACATAGGTAAACAATTCTTGTGATAAACGTGAATGTGTAGGGGATCCTGAATTGTCCATTTCCAACCCATTAAAGGGAACTTAGAAACAAAGCAGAATGAATCCATAACATAGGCAGATAGATAAAAAGGAGGATAAATCCTCTGAGAGACAGCCTGTTTAGACCGGTAATTGAAAATAGCCGTGGCTAATTTATCAGACAATATTTTGGCCCAGTCTACAATGGTAGCGTTAATAGTAGCATTCAATAAGGGAAGCCATTCAGGCAAAAACTTATTAATGTCAGGCTTTCCAAAAAGCCTACATAGCATAGTAGCAGCAAAACAATATGGAGAAGTGAGTGAACCAATACTGTACATACCGTGTTTATCTTTCTTCAGTGGTTCATCTCTTCTGGACCATTCCTTGGTACATTCCGCCAAATTTGCATTTTCCTTGGAAAATTTCTCCATAAATTGTTTGTTGTAAGTTGCCTGAGGCTCCAGCAAATGATACATAAGCCTCAAATATTCTGGAGTAAATGACCCGATGAGCTCTTGACCTTGAGTTCTAAACTGCCTGTCCGTAATATCAGTGCTATCTAGCACCCATTTTACCATGTCTGTATACGGAATAATTCTAGGTCTTGTTGCTATTCGGTGAAAAAATGAACAAGCCAGCTCTGTAAGAGATGCTTCAGAAGAATTACTTGAGCCTGCAGTAGCTGCAACATCCATTACTCTTGGGTTTTCTTCTTCAAGAAAATTAAACATACCCTCCCAAGTGGTGATACCAGCATATTTGTTGCAGGCAGTGTCTGCGTACAAGGAATCCATCTCTTTATTTTCAGAACTCGGAGCTTTCTCTTTCTTTCCCATAATACTCTGAATATTTCTTTGTATAGTCTTCTGTTCTTCGCGCCTGCGGTTTTACGAATTAAGTGAGAATAATGATATGAGAAAGGTGACGGGATAGTTTTAAATGTTGAAGGCATATGAAATATATTATTTTAACGTGAAATAACCTTTCAATCAAAACAAAATCCTTTTCATTAATAATTGACAATCCATTCATTAATTTGACATCAAAGCGCATAACGGATATCAATTTATGGAAAGATTTTCTTCGTACAACGAGCTTTAAGAATCTGCGATAATGCGATCTGTGATTTGCTTTGCAATATCGAAAAATCACAATATCGCAAATCGCAACTTTCGTATCATCGCAATATCACAAATCGCAACTTTCGCAAATCGCAAGCTCGCAACATCGCGAAATCGCAATATCGCGAAATCGTAATATCGCAACATCACGAAATCACAAAATCACAAAATATAACATATGAAAAATATCCGTTAATATATTTTCTGCGATATGCGATTTGCGATAAATATTTTAATGCATAGTTTTTGGATCGCGCTATCGCAATTTAGAAGATTCTGCTTTGCAAAAGATATCTTTTACTTTTTTGCGAGGGATGCGATATTTTCTTCAAAGAAAGGTTTTATTCTAATCTATCATAAACTTAAGTTTATTTAAAGATTTTCCAAATAATTTTCTTAAGTTAATGATAGTAAGTTTTATTGAAAATGAAAACAAACACCAATAAATTTTTTGGATTTTTAAATTAGTAGTCCCCACTTATTTAAGTATTATTACTAATGCTAAATAAGAATAGAAGGGGGTTTTTGTCGTCATTCAAGATCATATCCTCGGATTTCCACATAATAAGATGCCTTAGGTGAATTGGGATGACAACCTGCCTGTTTTTCAAGGTGAAAAGTTTGATGACCCTTTATTACATATTATCAAATTTCACATACATGTATGGAGGTTGAAAGTTGAATGGCATGAAGACTGCCTAATGAAAATGTTCATGTTAACATTAGAAGGAAAAGCTAGGGATTGGTATGAATGCTTAAGATCTAGTAGTTTTTTTTCTTTAAGAGACCTTGAATATGTGTTCTATGAGAACTATAAAGAAAACACTACATCATTATCATTGGGTGCAATATATTATGATCCATCACAAAACATCACCCAACACATTATAGATAATGAGGAAGCTTTGGAAGAGATGCATCCTGAAGATCTTTTAACAGCAATTCATGAGTTTAATCTCCTATTGAAAAATTTTAAGAATATATATGAATCAGTTGAGGAAGAGATGATCCAAGAAATAATGGATGTTCCTCAATATATCCCTGAAAACTCAAATATTGATTCATCATCCCTTATAGCCGAGGCTCAAGAAGACATCCAGCCTCAAAATCAGTCTTCGCAAGAGACAGAGAACTGTTGTACTCCTATTCAAAGGAACATAGAAACATCTTCCCCTTTGACAGAAAAAGAGATAGATCAGACTATTAATAAACAGCCAGTCTCTGAAACTTTTTTCAAAACAAACACTCTTGCCCATTCACATAGAGAACTTTGTTGTACAGATTTAGAAAGTTATTTTGTAGATCAGAATGAAGAAGGACCTGCTGATAACCCAGTATGTTTGATTGGTAGTATTACTTATATTCGTGATTCTCCTAACTTTGATCTATCTAGTGATGATGCTTCCCAAACAAAAGTTAATTTTGCAGGATCATCATTAGTAGATTTATGGGAGGAAGATCAGTTCCTTCAAAGAAGTAATGAGCCAGTGCAGACTATTTATGATACTGATGATGAAAGTTTTCAAAGTCTAGAAGCGAGTGAAGATTCATTGGATCTTTGATCTGTTTCATTTCATATCATCAGTAATAGTTTCCATGTGATTGGGAATCAGCAGACTTTCAGCTCAAAGGATGAGGAGGAAAGAAACGAAGAAATTTTTGGGCAGGTGGAAATCAAGGAGCTTTCTCTTGAAAAAGAGGAAGCAATTAAACATACCCTTGCTCAAGAATATAACAACCTCCTCATAGAGTACAGTCCACTAAACCAGAGAATACTAGGGCTACAAGAGGACAACACTGCCAAATATGATGAGTCCTCCAGTTTAGATGATGATGCTTCCAAACAACTCTCTGAAGATATGCTCCTCAAAGCTGAAGTCTTGGAAGCAGACAATCTACTAGACATAGAGGACCAAAAAGAAGAGAATCTTCATCTTTTCTTTGTTGATCCTATGGAAGAGTATGTGGAAATCTCAACTGGCTCAAATTATCAAGCAGCGATCCTTTGCACGAGCCAGAGACATGAAACGCTGTCACCTTCTGTGATAGCCTTGATATTGAAGGTTAATCTTCAAAATATACTTTGGATACCTCTGACAAGCAGCCAGAGTTTCTTCTTCTTCTTGACATTACTCAGTTGGCTGCATTGGCACTTTTGTATCATATGAATGTGTAAATACTCCATGTTTAGAATAGGTTAGATAGGAATGTCAATAAAGCTCAGTTCCGAGCATGTAGTTAGGTGTTGTTTTCTGCTTTGAAGAAAAATCAAGAATTCAAAAATACAAAAACAACAGAGAGAAAGAATGAAAAGAGGGAAGATTGACAAAACAATAAAGGCACAGCCCCATGCCAAAAAAAAGAAAATAAATTCTGAAAGTGTGCAAGCTTGAATGCCACTCCTACAAAACACACTTCTAGTTAGTCAAACAACCTAATCTTGACTAATTATCTTTTAAATTTATTGCTGATAGGATAGTGAAATTGATTTGCCAAACTGTTTAATCTTGGTTTATCAGCAGGTAGATTAGGATAGAAATGAAAGGTTCAAACATGTTCAAAACCTGAACCTAAGTTTCCAAACAAGAGATGACTCAAAACTTTTTTATTTTTCTGAGTCAAGAGGTGTAAATCTGGTTCTAATCAGCTCAAAATCTAAACCAAAAAACAAGAAAAACAACTCAAGTAAAAGTCAAAACAGAGATGTAAAAGAGTGAAGGAAGTGCTTCAATTTTCAGGTCTTAAGCCTTCCATTTTGATTTAATTTTTTTTCTGCAAAATAAATGTCTATGTGCAGCTTGTTTCATGCCATAGATCACCATCAAGTTAGACTATTTAATCCTGACTTGAATGCTTTTAAATTTCTGTTGTAGAAATTAGAGAATAAAATCTATTGGATAGTTTAATCCCAACAGATAGTAGAATAGGTAGAAATCTTGTAGATGAAGATCCATTGTTTCTAGCCGCGAATATGTTTTCGTATAAGATCATCCCAGCAAAGGAAGAGCAGCATTATGATCGCATGTGCCTGCCCTCCCAGAATAAGGTCTGAAATTTTGATGCCTTCAAGAAGGCACCATCCCCTAAGTGGGAGCCATTACAGCCACCTATAAAATTTGTCATATCAAGTGGTGGCTAAATTATTTTTGAAGCCTTCAAGGAACAGATTTTATTGAAAAAAAGTGTTGGCCCTTGAAGAACTCTTGAAAGGCCTCATGCCTCTTTCCAAAATCTTCATTTGCTGCTTCCCATTTTATACTCAGAAATTCTGCTAATTTCATGAGGAAAGACTGCTGCAAAGACCATCATTTTTCCCTTTTTTCCCACTCAAAACTAACCTTCATTTCCACCCCTTTCTTCCATAAAACCCTCCATTTTTTATGATTTTCCTTCTTTTATTCATAAAAATCTACTTTATAAGGTTTTAAACCCACTTTTAAACCTTACCGAAACCTTCAAATTCCTTTGAAAACATTGAAAAAACCATAAAAAAATTCATGTTTTTATGACAGGCTTTAGCCCCTTTGGCCAAAAGCCCCCTAACCACTTCCCCCACATGCCCTTACCATAAGAACAAGGTGCTAAGCCCCTCCCGGCGCTTATCGCATCGCGCAAATTCAAACAACGCAAGTATTTTTCCATCGATCAAAGTTCCAATGCGATTAGCTTTGCATCATATAAATCCCGATGCGATCAGCTCCCTTTGATATAACTCCAAGTCTCATGTTTCTTTTGAAAAAACCAAGAGTTGTTACCCCGAACGCTAATCACATCGGAAAAATCCAAATGCGCGAGACTTGTGATCTATTCAAAACTTCCGATTGCGATTAATCCTTTATATTAAAGAATCCCCGATCGCATAAGTTTTTATATACATAACCCGTGGGCCCATCTTCCGTGCTTAAACTATTGAATAAACCATGCCTGATCTATTTTTTCCTTTGTAAAATGCCAAAAACCCACTTTTTTAAAGTTTGGTCTAAAAAACCAAAACCACATGTTAAATATTTTAAATGGGTAGATTAAAAAGACTCGATCGCGCAATCGTGATCAGAGATTTCAAATGGGTTGATCAAAAAGACCCGCATCAAAGTTCTGATGCGATTGGGTCTTATATCCATAGCCCCCGGTCTTTTGTTTTCTTTGTAAGACCAAGCACAAAGGCCGAGTATCTTATCGCATCGGAAAGAGTTTAATGGGTTGATTAAAAAGCCCTAGGCCCGAAGGCCCAACTCCGATAAACCCATATATACATAAGCCCGGGCCTATCGGAGTTCCATATAAACAGGCCCTGCAACCAGGTGCCAATCGCATCGAAAATTTTCCATGTTGCGGGTTAAAGTTTTTACCACCACCGATTGCGATGGCTCGATCACAATCACATCACAACTTTCTCCGATCATGCACATCGCATTCACCCTTTTTCTCCTCCAATCGGCCTCTCACCCGATTTGTTCTCCACCGTCGATCTAATCTATAGATCGACGGCCTCCGCTTCATCGCATCGCATGTTTTGATCGGCCCATCCACTCGCCACCTCCGATTGTGATCCCCTGATTGCAATTTTTCGCTTGAATCTGGACCGTCCATGTGTCCATATCGGACGATCCAAAAATCACCCCGCCTTATTTCTTCTCCTCGCTCTCCTTTTGGCTTTTTGTGCAGATCTCCACCGTTGGATGCTTTCATCCAACGGCTACGCTCCTTTCCCCACCATCTGAAGCAGTTTAAACCTAAAAACACAGGATTTATTTATAATTTTATGTTTTATGCAGGTTTTAAAAAGTTTTCCGTCGGTATATTGAAGAAAAGCCAGGAGTTGGGAATGACGATTCCCGTGCTTTCGGCCCATAAAGAGAACCATTCGCAGGGCTCCATTCAAACATTTCATCAACGTTCCATGGGCGCCGATACTATAAAGGCCCTGCGTGGCTCTGCACATTGACAAGACACTACATTTTAACGCGATTTTAAAAGAGTATAAGTTTTGAAGAACAGAGTGCAGCAAGAAGAAAATTAAAGACAGATCTGGGGAATTACTGCTAAAAATAATTATCAAAAGCCCAATTCCCTGGATTAGAACACAGTCAACAAAAAATCATAAATTTTTCACTGACAGAAAGGCTTCCACCGCTTCAACTGAGGCGAATTGATTCCTCAGCTACTACAAGAGCCACCTTCTGCCTCAAACCATTCAAAACAGAGGCCAAAGTTATTGCTTAAAGAAATATCTGTCTCCAGCGTTGCCATGAAGTTGATTCTGCCACATGAAAACTAATGCAACAAATATCTGCAGAGTTACTCCACATTATGCAGAGCCTCAAATTCAACAAAGCTCCCATCGAGCTTTGATATTAATTGTAAAACATTAATACAGTGGTCCACCTATAAACTTCTTCATCGAGCCCCTCAAAAGGCCGAGAATTCTTAAGTCTGTATTATTTATCCTTGAGATCTTTTGTTAAGTCTCACCTCCTCATTCTTCTATAAATACTGCAGTAGAAGATGAGAAATTGTTGGTTGATTAGTTGTTGTTTGATCACAAGCTGTAATACTGAAAACTCTCTGAAATAAATACATATTCCGTTGAATTTGAAGAAGAACTGGAGTCTTGGAAGTCTTGATGATGTTGTTGCATGCTTGTTCTTGAGAAGGCTCTATCATTGGATCCATGAGCTTGGCTGTTGGTGAAGTATTCTAAACTGTTTTATGTTTTTCCCCTATTTTCATTATGTTCCATAATTTCTTACTACAGTAGGCTGAAAGTTTTAGGCTAAGAAATGACTCTTGGAAGCACCTTAGACCTGTTCATCCTTCACTGTTTCATGTTTTCTTCTGCTGAAGTATTTTAGAGGCTTTAATATTTCTCTTTAGTCTTCATGCTTGTTTATTTCCTTAATAGTTTGAACAGTTGGTTTCATCATGATTTATGGTTCTCCCTGCTTGTATGCTGCCACTTAAAAACTGTTATCCAAGTCTCCCTTTGAATTTATTTGCTTACAGTGAATTAGAGAGGTATGTTTTGATCTTGCCCTTTGTCCTCACTTAAATAGTTGTCTTAAAGGTCGTTATAATTATGATCATAGATGTTTTTAGGTGTTCCCTCTTCTATGACTGTAATTATCAATAAATAATTTATGTTTTCTAAAGTCCTTTAGAATAATATCTTTAAGGAAATAGGGTGTTCCCCGAATCTTAGATTTCATTTTGAAATTTGTCTTGGAATCATTATTTGCCTAAAGAATGTTTGTAGAATTTATGGTTAGCCCTGTCTATCAACTATCTCTTTATTGTTTAAATTATGTTTTCAGGTTCCCTTTGTTGAGAATTCAATTTCTCTTTCCAAATCATTAATGTTCATCCCATTCCAAAAACAAAAGGATCATGTGGCCAAGTTAGATTTTCCCTTTGATATCCCATATCCTTTAATGAGTTTGCTATGACCTTTTCTTGACTCCATTTCCCAATGAACTAGATGTTTCTCCATTATGTGTATCTTTCCTAGACCTTTCATGTTCTGTTGTATCAATTCAATCCAACCAAACAAACAAACAACACCTACACTTAATAACTAGTCTAAAATCAATATTATAAGCACACAAGATAAACTTTTGCAAACAAACATTTGAGAGATCCCTCTCTGAGAACAGGAGGACTAGATCCTGAAACTCTAAAGATTGTTTATGATGTTTCCTTGTCTTTTGATTTGCCAAACTATCAAAACACGGGACACCAACATAATGGCGATCACAGTGGGACCTTCTGAGTCAGTAACAATCTAAGTACTCCTTAGAACTCCAAAAATTCCTTATTTTCAAAGACTATCGAGTGATTATCAGCCACCTCATCGCCACCAACATAATGGCGATCATGGTGGGACCCTGAGTAAAATCTGCAAAGGAAAACACTCACTGTCTAGCATAACATAAGTAACCTTCTTCAAGCAATACCAAGCAATGGTAATCATGATAGGACCTTTTGAATCAGTGACAAACTAAATAACCCTTAGGATTCTTATAAAGCCTTATCAAACCTCGAAGATTTCAGTTACCAAGCCATAAGAGTAAACTCTATGTGTTTTTGACACCCTAGCTAAGTGTTAAGTCAGACTTAGAACACTCTCTTAGCCTATAAGACCAAAATAACTCAGAAAAAACCCAAAAAAAAAAAAAAAAAAAAATCAGTTTGGCTTCATAATAAACTTGGTGGTGGACCATAAAACCTTTTACCTCCAAAAGAGCTAAAAATTCCCACCTGGCGACTCCACAATCCTAAAAAAAAGACCTTAAGACTTCACTGGGAAGACCCCAAATCTTGATAGCATCATATAAACTCAGCTAGAAGGTTTTAAGATTAAAATTTTCCTTCTTCTGAAAAGATCAGTTAGCCTCTTAAATATTGTCATATTTGGTTAAACTCTCTTTCTAACCAGATCTGAAAACATAGCATAGTGGCTCCTAGAAAGATTCACACTAGAGCCTATCCTGACCCTGATCCACCTGAAGTAGTTGATAACCCAGAAGGTATTCTTAGGAAGTCTCCTAAGATAAAATTATCAACTGTTTTCAGATCACCCTTGAGAGCTAATTCATTTCCTAAAAACCTTGCAGCTCTACAAGAAACACATGGTGGTGGAACCATTAAAACATTTTACCTCCCTAGGAGCTAAAAATCTTCCACCTGGTGACTCCACACTCTCCACACTCTGAAACTCCCAGAAGACCAAATGAATCCACTGGTAGAAGATCCTGAACTGATTAACCAGACAAAATGACCTCTTTCTTGATTTAAAAACATGATTCCAAGAATACAACGAAGATATGCCCCAATGAGTAGAGATCATATCCCTGGGTTTCCACATAAGATGCCCCAGGTGAATTGGGATGACAACCTGCCTATTTTTCAAGGTGAAAAGTTTGATGACCCTTTATTACATCTTATCAAATTTCACATACATGTATGGAGGTTGAAAGTTGAATGGCATGAAGACTTCCTAATGAAAATGTTCATGTTAACATTAGAAGGAAAATCTAGGGATTGGTATGAATGCTTAAGATCTAGTAGTTTGTTTTCCTTAAGAGACCTTGAATATGTGTTCTATGAGAACTATAAAGAAAACACTACATCATTATCATTGGGTGCAATATATTATGATCCATCACAAAAAATCACCCAACACATTATAGATAATGAGGAAGCTTTGGAAGAGATGCATCCTGAAGATCTTTTAACAACCATTCATGAGTTTAATCTCCTATTGAAAAATTTTAAGAATATAGATGAATCAGTTGAGGAAGAGATGATCCAAGAAATAATGGACGTTCCTCAAGATATCCCTGAAAACTCAAATATTGATTCATCATCCCTTATAGCCGAGGCTCAAGAAGACATCCAGCCTCAAAATCAGTCTTCACAAGAGACAGAGAACTGTTGTAATTCTGTTCAAAGGGACATAGAAACATCCTTCCCTTTGACATAAAAAGAGATAGATCAGACTATTTATAAATAGTTAGTCTTTGAAACTTTTTGCAAAAAAAAACATTCTTGCCCATTCACATAGAGAACTTTGTTGTACAGATTTAGAAAGTTCTTTTGTAGATCAGAATGAAGAAGGACCTACTGATAACCTAGTATGTTTGATTGGTAGTATTACTTATATTCATGATTCTCCTAAATTTGATCTATCTAGTGATGATGCTTCCAAAATAGAAGTTAATTTTGCAGGATCATCATTAGTAGATTTATGGGAGGAAGATTAGTTCCTTCAAAGAAGTAATGAGAAAGTGCAGACTATTTATGATATTGATGATGAAAGTTTTCAAATTGTAGAAGCGAGTGAAGATTCATTGGATATTTGATCTGTTTCATTTTAGATCATCATTAATAGTTTCCATGTGATTTGGAATCAGCATACTTTCATCTCAAAGGATGGGGAGGAAAGAAACGAAGAAATTTTTGGGCAGGTGGAAATCAAGGAGCTTTCTCTTGAAAAAGAGGAAGCAATTAAACATACCCTTGCTCAAGAATATAATAACCTCCTCATAGAGTACAATCCACTAAAACAGAGCATGTTAGGGCTACAAGAGGACAACACTGCCAAATATGATGAGTCCTCCAATTCAGATGATGATGCTTCCAAACAACTTTCTGAAGATATGCTCCTCAAAGCTGAAGTCTTGGAAGCAGACAATCTACCAGACACATAGGACCAAAAAGAAGAGAATCTTCATCTTTTCTTTATTGATCCTATGGAAGAGTATGTGGAAATCCCAACTGGCTCAAATTATCAAGCAACGATCCTTTGCATGAGCCAGAGACATGAAAATCTATCACCTGTTGTGATAGCCTTGATATTGAAGGTTAAGCTTCAATATGTTCTATGGATACCTCTGACAAGCAACCAGAGTTTCTACTTCCTCTTGACATTACTCAGCTGGCTGCATTTGAATTTTTGTATCATATGATAAATGTAAATACTCCATGTTTAGAATAGTTTAGAATGTCAATAAAGCTCAGTTCTGAGCATGTAGTTAATTTTTGTTTTTTGCTTTGAAGAAAAATCAAAGATTAAAAAAATACAAAAACAAAGAAAGAAAGAAAAGAGGGCAGAATGTAAAACAAGAAAGGTATAGCCCCATACCAAAAAAGAGAAACAAATTCTGAAAGTGTGCAAGCTCAATTTCCACTCCTGAAGTGACACACTTCTAGTTATTCAAAGCTGTGTCCGAAAACATCAGTAGATAGATTAGGATAGAAATGAAAGGTTCAAACATGTTCAAAATCTGAACCTAAGTTTCCAAAAGAGAGATGACTCAAATCTGTTTCAATATTCTGAGTCAAATAATGTTAAAATCTGGTTCTAAATAGCTCAAAATATGAACCAGAAAACAAGGAAGAAACACCTCAAAGAAGAGTCAAAACAGAGCTGTAAAAAGAGTGAAGGGAGTGCTTCAATTTTCAGATCTTAAGCCTTCCAATTTTGATTTAATTTTATGCAAGTAAAAATCTATGTGCAGCTTTGTTTTTATGCCATAGATCAGCATCAAATTAGACTGATCAATCCTAACTTGAATGCTTTTTAAATTTCTATTTTAGAAAAATTAGAGAATAAAAGTCTGTTCGACAGTTTAATCCTAACATATAGTAGATTAGGTAAAGCATTATATGGATTCAACTGTTTAAACTGAATCCATGGAGAAATAAGGAGTAGAAATAGATTAAATTTCCTGCTTTCAAAAGAATAAAATGTTGTGAAAAGAGTTTTCCAATCCAAGTGCACTCTAAAAGAAGAGAAAATGCTAGATCAGTAGGATTGGGTAGGTAGAAATTTTGTTGATAAAAGATCCATTGTTTTTCATAGCTGTTAGCATTTCCTAAGAAAATGAAGATCACTCAATCAAAGAAAGGCAGCCCAATGGATGAGGCAATTGATCAACCCCCCAGAAAGGGCAAG
This sequence comes from Pinus albicaulis, assembly GCA_034641835.2. Taxonomy (NCBI): domain Eukaryota; kingdom Viridiplantae; phylum Streptophyta; class Pinopsida; order Pinales; family Pinaceae; genus Pinus; species Pinus albicaulis. The sequence goes on from JAXQQM020086845.1 coordinate 230,318, forward strand.
TCTAAAGTTCTTGATGCCTTCAAAAGGGCACCATCCCCAAGTGGAGCCACTGTTAGCCACCTACAAAATTTGTTATACCAAAAGGTGGCTAAGACTTTTGAGCCTTCAAGAAACAAAATTTATTACTAAAAATTGTTGGCTCTTGAAGACTCTTGAAAGGCCTCATGCCTCTGTCCAAAATCTTCACTATTATTTCCATCTCATATTAAGAAAATCTGCTGAAATCCAAGAGAAAAGGCGCTAAAGACCATCATTTTTCCCTTTTTCCCACTCAAAAATAACCTTCATTTTCACCCCTTTCTTCCATAAAACGCTCCATTTTTTATGAGTTTCCTTATTTCATTCATAAAAATCCACTTTATAAGGTTTGAAACCCACTTTTAAACCTTACCAAAACCTTTAAATTCCTTTGAAAACATTGAAAAAAACCATAAAAATTCATGTTTTTATGACAAGCTTTAGCCCCTTTGGCGAAAATCCCCCTAACCACTTCCCCCACATGCCCTTACGATAAGAACAAGGTGCTAAGCCCCTCCCGGTGCTTATCACATCACGCAAATTCAAACAGCGCAAGTCTTTTTCCATCGATCAAAGTTCCGATGTGATTAGCTTTGCATCATATAAATCCCGATGCGATCAGCTCCCTTTGATATAACTCCAGGTCTCATGTTTCTTTTGAAAAAACCAAGAGTTGTTACCCCAAATGCTAATCGCATCGGAGAAATCCAAATGCGTGAGACTTGTGTTCTATTCAAAACTTACGATTGTGATTAATCCTTTAAATTAAAAAAAGAATCCCAGATCGCATAAGTTTTTATATACATAACCCGTGGGCCCATCTTTCACGCTTAAAACATTGAATAAACCATGCCTGATCTATTTGTTCCTTTGTAAAATGCCAAAAAGCCACTTTTCTAAAGTTTGGTCTAAAAAACCAAAACCACATGTTAAATATTTTAAATGGGTAGATTAAAAAGACCTGATCGCGCAATCGTGATAGGAGATTTCAAATGGGTTGATCAAAAAGACCCGCATCAAAGTTCCAATGTGATTGGGTCTTATATCCATAGCCCCCAGTCTTTTGTTTTCTTTGTAAGACTAAGCACAAAGGCCGAGTCTCTTATCGCATCGGAAAGAGTTTAATGGGTTGATTAAAAATCCCTAGGCTCGAAGGCCCGACTTCGATAAACCCATATATACATAAGCCCGAGCCTATCGAAGTTCCATATAAATAGGCCCCGCAACTAGGTGCCAATCACATCGGAAATTTTCCGTGTTGTGGTTTAAATTTTTTACCACCACCAATTGCGATGGCCCGATCACAATCACATCGCAACTTTCTCCAATCGCGCACATCGCATTCACCCTTTTGATCCGTCGATTGGCCTCTCCCTCGTTTTTTTCTCCACTATTGATCTAATTTGTAGATCGACAGCCTCTGCTTCATCGCATCGCATGTTTTGATCGGCCCATCCACTCGCCACCTCCGATTGCAATCCCTTGATTGCGATCTGCCGATTGAATCCAGACCGTCCACGTGTCCAGATCGGACGGTCCAAAAAATCACCCCGCCTTATTTCTTCTCCCTGCTCTCCTTTTGCCTTTTTGCGCAGATCTCCGTCGTTGGATGCTTTCATCCAACGGCTACGCTCCTTCCCCTGCCTTCTAAAGCAGTTTATCCAAACAAATGCAGGATTTATTTATAATTTTATGTTTTATGCAGGTTTTAAAAGGTCTCCGTCATTATATTGAAGAAAAGCCAGGATTTGGGAATGACGATTCTCGTGCTTTCGGCCCATAAAGAGAACCATTCATAGGGCTTCATTCAAACGTTTTATCAACGTTCCATGGGCTTCGATACTATAAAGGCCCTGCGTGGCTCTGCACATTGACAAGACACTGCGTTTTAACGCGATTTCAAAAAGAGTATAAGTTTTGAAGAGCAGAGTGCAGCAAGAAGAATATTAAAGACAGATCTGGGGAATTACAGCTAAAAATAAATTATCAAAAGCCTAATTCCCTGGATTAAAACATAGTCAACAAAAAATCATAAATGTTTCACTAACAGAAAGGCTTCCACCGCTTCAACTGAGGTGAATTGATTCCTCAGCTACTACAAGAACCACCTGCTGCTTCAAACCATTCAAAACAGAGGCCAAAGTCATTGATTAAGGAAATATCTGCCTCCAGCGTTGCCATGAAGTTAATACTGCCACAGGAAAACTAATGCAACAAATATCTGCAGAGTTACTCCACATTATTCAGAGCCTCAAAGTCAACAAAGCTCCCATCGAGCTTTGATATTAATTGTAAAATAGTTAATACAGAAAACCACTTGTAAACTTCTTCATTGAGCCCCTCAAAAGGCCCAGAAGTCTTGAATCTGTTTTAATTACCTTAAGAGATCTTTTATCAGATATCACCTCCTCATCCTTCTATAAATACCTCTGTAGAAGATGAGAAGTTGGTTGGTTGGTTGGTTATTGTTTGATCACAAGTTGTAATACTGAAACTCTTTGAAGTAAATACATAGTCTGTTGAAGTTGAAGAACAAATTGAAGTCTTGGAGATCTTGATGATGTTGTTGCATGCTTGTTCCTGAGAAGGCTCTATCATTGGATCCATGAGCTTGGTTGTTGGTGAAGTATTCTGAACCGTTTTATGTTTTCCCCTATTTTCATTATGTTCCATAATTTCTTACTACAATAGGATAGAAATTATTAGGCTAAGAAATGACTCCTGGAAGCACCTTAGACCTGTTCATCCTTCACTGTTTTATGTTTTCTTCTGCTGAAGTATTTTAGAGGCTTTAATCTTTCTCTTTAGTCTTCATGCTTGTTTATTTCCTTAATAGTTCGAACAGTTGGTTTCATCATGATTTATGGTTCTCCCTGCTTGTCTGTTGCCACTTAAAAACTGTTATTGAAGTCTCCCTTTGAAGTTCTTTGCTTATAGTGAATCAAAGAGGTCTGTTTTGATCTTGCCCTTTGTCCTCACTTAAACATTTGGCTTAAAGGTCGTTATAATTATGATCATAGATGTTTTTAGGTGTTCCCTCTTCTATGACTGTGATTATCAGTAAATCTTATATGTTTTCTAAAGTCCTTTAGAATAAAATCTTTGAGGAAATAGGGTGTTCCCCGAATCTTCGATTTTACTTTGAAAGTTGTTTTGAAATCATTGTTTGCTTAAAGGTGTGATTTGTAGAATTTATGGTTAGCCCTGTCTATCAAAGAACTCTTTATTGTTTCAAATTATGCTTTCAAATTCCCTTTGTTGAGAATTAAAAATCTATTTCCAAATCATTAATGTTCATCCCATTCCAAAAACAAAAGGATCCTGTGGCCAAGTTAGATTTGCCCTTTGATATCCCATATCCTTTGATGAGTTTGCTATGACCTTTTCTTGACTCCATTGCCCAATGAACCAGATGTTTCTCCATTCTGTGTATCTTTCCTAGACCTTTCATGTTCTGCTGTATCAATTCAATCCAACCAAATAAACAAACAACACCTGCACTTAATAACTAGTCTAAAATCAATATTATAAGCACACAAGATAAAATTTTGCAAACAAAAATTTGAGAGATCCCTCTCTAAGAACAGGAGGACTAGATCCTATAACTCTAAAGATTGGTTCTGATGTTGCCTTGTCTTTTTATTTTCCAAACTATCAAAACACGGGACACCAATAGATGTCAAGGCTAAGCTTGATAGTGAAGAAGATTCTTCAGTGACCACATCAATTGGATCAGGATTAGTTGAAGGTGTATTAGAAATTGACTGTACTGCTTGATATGCTATCTCAAAAGGACTCAAAGGCATCTTGCCATTAAAAGAATCCATTTCTGACTCTGAAGGCACTATCCAAGGGTCATTGAATGGAATAGTGCTTGATGAAATTATATTGATATTAGCAATAGTATGCGGTACGTTGGGTGGAGGCATAGAAAAAGTTCCCATCAAAGTAGAGTCTTTTACTAAACCTACTCCAACATCTTCATAAGGAATAGTCGATTTTCCAATATGTTGGATACTATCAGTAGAGGCTGGGTCAGATGAATAATATGATAGCTGATCGATTTCACAATATTTCCTTTATGAGGAAACATGATTAAAAAAAAGACAGAAGATACAACATCAGTCATAGCATAAGACCAATTTCGACCTAGAAGAAGGTTGTAATCTAGAGGGGCATCAACTACTTCCACGTCCAGATTAACAGTTTTTCCTTCGACCTCTATAGGTAGATCTTGTAAAATTTCATACGGATGGAATCCTCTTCCATAAAAAGCTTGTAGGATTGTGGGAGATTGGTTGATTGTTGGAGGACCAAGACCTTTCCAACAATAAAATGACATTATGCACATAGATGCTCCCTCATCAATTACAGTACGAAAAATTCGTCTGTTTTTGAATAATACCAGAATCTGAAAAGCCATCTGATGAGGGAGTCTTGGTGTAAAATTTCCTAAATCAAAGACTATAAGGTTAGAATCTTGAGGATCTATAGCTCCAATAGATGATAAAAGTAATTTCCTCTGTGCTGGACATGATTGCAACACTTCTAAGGCTGACATTGCTAAAGGGGAAATCGCCAAGTCTTCAACAATGTTGTAGTTCTGAGCTGCTCTCGCATGTGGATTGAAAGTTGACTTCTGAAGTACACCTTTAGCAGGCAGTTTGATTACTAGATCAGGATTAGGTTTCTCGATATGAAGTGGATCAGAAACCAAAGGAGATGTAGCTGGTGCTTAATTATAATTTTCTACTTCTTTACCAATAATAGGATTTTTACTTCCATAGTCTTGTGATCGCGTCACAACCATAACCTTAGACATCATTAAAATATCTGCTGATGATTGTGAAGAAGATAATATCATTTTTCTATCTTGAGTAGGAGAAATATCCGTCAAGACAACAGGTGTGGGTGAGCCTTTGGCGAATTTAGAGACCTCAGACTGATGTGGGCACTCTTTAGTGAAGTGATCCTCGTCACAGATAAGACAAGGATAACGAGGTTTTCGTTTATCATCAGATGGTTCAGTTTGGTAGATGAAGCCTTTTTACTTTTATTCTTACCTTTCTTCTTATTACTGGTTTTGTATTTAGCTGTAGATGAATCTACAACGTGAATTTCGGTAGAAGTTTCAAGGGAAGACTCTTCTTTTGGTGAATCAGGTAAAGTTATTATAGGATAAGTAGTTTTTGAGGACTTCTTCTTTCTTCTATTTTTATTAACTAAACCAAATACACCATCTGTAGCATGAGACCCTGAAGGAGTTGCAGTTATTTGACCAGGACGTGGTAAATCAGGTATTTTTTTCGTACAAAGTACCAGACTGTGTATATACGAGGCCTTAGTACTGAGCTTGAGAAATGACATGTTCTTCAGTAACAACTCCTCCCTTAACCACATCTTTAGTGATCTTTGGAAGTAATGATTTGATGAACCATTATGCAAAGATCTGATCTGGAATAAAAAATTTCACCAAACCTCTTCTACATCTCCATTCATGTATGTGATCAGATGTACGTGGATGTAGAATGTTTTAATGAAGTCAATAATTCCGTGCCATTTTCGTATCCTACTTGCAACTGAAAATGTGTTAAGAAAGCAGTTGCTAAAGCATTGAAATTGTTGAATGAGCCACGTGGTAATTCAATGTACCATTTTGCAGCTAAACCTATCAGTATTCTCTGAAACAGTCATAATCTAATAAAATCATTAATCAAAGAGTTGGATGCGCACCAGAGGTGGTAAGGCATGACATTGTTTGATGGGTCCTCTCCTGATTTCCCTTCAAATTTAGGGATATCACTAGGTGAATTATTTGGCATTGGCGGCCAATATAGAAGATAATAGATTGCATCATTCGTTAGGCGTGACAAATCATGTAAATCCAAAGTTTCTATGAATGGCAACCAAAGGTTAGGGTCTTGAGAAAATTGATAACCTTGCGGAACTATACCAGTAGAAGGAGGAGGATATCCAGGATATCCTAGAATAGCCTGTGCATTTGGGATTGGAATACCTCCCGGATAAACAGGATTAGCTGGACCATATTGGGGTTGAGCTGGTATCTGATACATGTAACCAGGGTATGGTTGATGCCGGTATACTGGATTTTGCGCTACAGGTCCATACTGATACTGCCCTTGATACAGTTGATAAAAAAACTAAGGTTGGCTTGTTATAATTGTACTTGTACCAGGTGGTCCCGTAGGCATTTGCACAATAGTCTGAAATGTAGGTCTAGGTTGTGGTGCAGAAACTACAGGGATTTGTTGTGATACTTGAGAGGCAGTAGAAATAGGGGCTGCAGAAACTCCAGGAATAGGTGTGGTAGCTTGAACAAAAGTTGTTGCAGCAGTTTGAGCTAGAGTTCTAGGTGTACTCAAATCAGGCTGCTGAACTGTACCAGATGCAGGTACCTAAATCGTAGGTTGGACAGGTTGTTGGATTTGACTGTAACCAATTGGCTGGCCTGGTTGATAATAGGGTACTTGCACATTAGGTTTCAAATTTTGTTGAACTTGAGATGGGTCCCAACCGTATTTACTCCGGGATATGAAGGTCTCATAGAAGGTTGTGCATAAGAAGGACCATAACTAGGTTGATAATTTGGAACATATGCTTGATAATTAGCTGGATAATTCCCACCTCCTTGAAACAATTTTTTTTCCAGGTAGAACTATGGACCTAAAGGAGGCTGCTAACCCTGAAAAAACGGTTTCCCTGGTGTAGGGTATTGTCCTTGAAGAGGTTGCAGACCCTGAGTTGGGAACTATCCTTGAGGTTGATATTGACCCTGAGGTATGTATTTACCTTGAGGTATGTACTGTCCTTGAGGTTGATATGGTACTTGAGGTATGTATGGTCCTTGAGGTTGCCCTCTAGGTGGTAAATTACCACTTTGAGGTTGCCCCTGAGACGGTAAATTACTACCTTGAGGGTCAGAGTTAGGAATGTTTCCAGAAATCATGTAAATGTGTTCTGCATTCAAATTTTCGGTATGTGATTCATTTGGACCAGATGATGGTATATGTTTGTCAGGAGAAGAAGCTTCTCCTGAGAAAGTACTAGAAAGCGACCGATATCCTACCGGAACAGATGGACCACCATACAAATATGATTCTGGTGATGCAGAAAACATGGATGACTCACTAGACATGTTTAATGGAGATCTATAACCTCTTGGTATGGCATAAAAAGGAATTCTGGGTGGCAAATAGTTTAGACCAGTATTGTGTAGAAAGTATGTCAATTGAGAATACCAAGGATCTTGTTTGAAAGGGCTATAGTAAATCGATTCACTTGGCCTAAGATCTAAAGAGTCTTGATTTGAAGGAGGAACAACTTCTTCTTCAGTGTCAGTAACTTCTTCAATACTAATGAGACCAGAAGGAAGATTTTCAGTGATACGATACTTCACTCTCGGTGAATCAGGACGATGAGGGGTTGGAGTAATGAACTTGAAAGTAGACTCAGATATAGCAGGTTCAGTTTCTGGTTCAGAAATTTCAGAATCAGTAGCTAATAATTCACTAGTTGTAGAAACAAGTTCAGCTAGTTCAGAAATTGAAACTCTTCTTGGAGTACTCTCTATCATTCAAGGTTGATCTAATTCGTATTCAGGATGAATAATTAATGATTTTTCTTCGTTTTTAGTTGATCTAGTCCCTGATGTTTGTCCTTTCTCAGATTTAATTTTTTCTAACTGGCTTGGTGTGTACTCAGGGGTTTTCCCTTGCATTCTATGTGATTGTCTAGGTAATTCAACAACAATTAAAAATTTTAACACATGAAATCAAAGAAAATTTCAACAAAATGTCCTAAAGTCTCTAAGGAAACAATTAAATTGATCACACACCTACAAAATCTAAGAGAGAAATCCACACACATACAGTAGATTCCCACACTAAAAACACTAGTTGGTGATGAAATCCAACGTCGTAGAATTTTAATGCAGAAATGGTGGTTGGAACAGTTACCCCAACAACCTGCTTAATGAAACATTCTGGTGCAAGTTTCTCCACTTAAACCATCTCGAAGTAAAGAGAACCCTCCTGAAAGTCCAACTGAGTCTAGTCGAAGTATACTCCAGGTACAGTGGGACCTTCCCTCCACTGTCACCTTGGGAAAGAATCATAAAGTTTATAGCCACTAAGGTAACCAACGGGAACACATATACCTGGGGGAACAGTCTACGATCCGATATACACCCAAGGGAAGAGTAACTAGCTCAATCTCCTTGAAGGCTCCTTGAGATAATCGAAGTTTTATGACAAGTGACCCTAGGCTCCTCGACAATGGTCTACCGAGGTTTATCGATTTTAATATGTGCACATATGCTATCTTTCCCAATGAGATAGGTACGATTACCTCACTGGTTCGAACATGATCTCGTGCTTGACTCTTTTAAGAAGAGATTCCCAGAGCATAGATGCTACAATTGGATTTTTCCTACCGCAAGATTGCTACTTGTTTGTTTTAACTGTCTTGGAATGTTAATTACAACCTGTTCCAAGACACTAGCCGAAGCTATGTTGGTGGAAAAGAGCCTTAGAAAATGTAAAAATATCTAGATTGATTTTAATTAAAGCGTTGTTTTTAATTTGGCGATTTCTTAAGACAGAAGGTATGGAAGTGAAACTTCAATGATGTTTCAATGACCCGACTCAAAAATACGCTAATATGCATCTAAATGAAAGTGCAACTCTTTTCTTTTCAATGAAACCTATTTAAAGGAAAGATTTGAGAGATTTAGATAACTTTCAAAACACCAATTATTTCTCATATAAACAAAAATATTTGAAAAGAAGACGATTTATTTGAGAACTCAGTTTCATAAAATGATCAATTACTCGTTTGAAATGAAATCCTTAATCAATCAGATCAGAAACTACAAATCATTTAACAAACTATTTCCAAAAATAAGACCTTATCGAAAACTCCTAAAAACGTAAAATTCAAAACAAAAAAGATTCTAAGTTTGAACTCTATCTAAAAAGGTTTTTTGAGGATGTTTCGCTTAGTTTGTGATCAAACCAAGAAATATTTTTTCTTATCTCAGCAAAACAAAACATCCAACAATGGTTTAAATTTAAATTCAGGCCTTGGTAAGCTTAAGACTCTTCTAAATTTTCAAATGAAAATAAAACTCAATTTTCATCAAAGCAAGGGTTGCAACAAATTCAATTGTTCGGCAAGAAAACAACAACATACCAGTAAGCTAAGGTATATGATGGTTTCTGATATAGAGCAGCAAGAAAGTAGAGCAAAAACTCGCTTGTAAAATGCAAATCATATGAAAAACCATTCAGACAGAAGAATTGCTGAAAGAAATTCACACATAAGACTTTGACAGTCAAGATAAGTTGGGGCAAACACAAAGAATTTTGTAATCTTGCTCCTGAAAATAGAATTCTTAATTTTTCAAAATTTTTCCACAAGTCCGCAGGTTTCAATAAAGAACAGTGCGGTACCACACTATTCTGAACTAAAAATTGTGGAGGCTATTGCACTGTCTTTAAACAAAAATTGCGGAGGACAGAAAAAACATAGAAAAAATAAAAAATTAGTTTTAATTTTCAGGGATTCTAATAATTTATCTACCCAACCCAGTTTGAGACTAATCAAAATAAAAAAATCAAACTGAAAAATAAAAATGAGAAACTAAGTTCTATTCCCCAGTGGATTCACCATTTTGTTCTGCTGATAAATCCTTCTTGCGGACAAGAACGATCTCCCTAGTATCCTAAGGATATCTAGAAACAAACAACCAAATGCAAACCATTTTCTCTAGATCATTTGTGATTCAGAATTATTAATAACAAAGTACGAGGACATGCCCCTACCTGAAGTCCAATGCTTTGCTGAAATATTCTATCCACTTGCTCCAAAAGAGGTCATTTCAGTATGTGAAACCTGCAATCAAAGACAGATAAAAGGATTAAAAGCACCTACAAGATATAATAATTGAGAAAACACTAACCTATCTCAATGATCAAGGAATCCAAGAATTGAAATACTCAAATAGATACATGAACAATTCAATGAGAAAATGAAATCCATTTGTATTAACTTATATAATAAGCAACCTTACAACCTTTCGCCTTGATGTTATACAGGTTCTTCCGGGGTCCTGAAAAATTATTCTCTCTCATATTGACAAGCTTTCTTCTCTCTAAACTAGCATAAAGTTATTGACATGAGTGTGTGATCATTGTCATATAAAAAATGGCTAGTAGAGAGAGTATGCTCATGGAATTATTTAGCAATTAATATGTATGTCTACCATATAGTCTCTACCAGCTACCCTTGAGACTGAAACATGAGCTCAATCTATAGGGAAATGGAGGTAGTTTCATTTCCATGAAGAGTGGGATGGATTCCTCTCATGAAGGGATTTGAGCTCCATAGACCAAGGGATAAGCTCCATGAGTGAAGGGATAGAGCTCATGAGTATAGGATAAACTGGCGAAACGCACCTTTACTGAAGCTTCCCGGTTGAGAATGTTCATCTAGGCGGGCTTCTAGAGCTTACTTTTTCCTTTATTTGATGAGCACATGAGTTCATAGGAGTTTTAATGAGCATTTCTCCAATTCCAAGACTTTGTTTAGGAACATTAGGGTTTTTGACCTCTAAGGGAGCATAATATAGGTAGTGATGAACCCACTTTTGACAGTTAAATTTCTTTGGTGACAAAAATAACATGTAACAAATATATGATGTTAGCATTAATTAAAAAACGTAATAAAAGATAAATGTGTGGCTGATCGAGGAAGCTCTCTCTGTGCTTTCTATCTTGAGAGACTGGAGAGCTAAGCGTCGTTTGTGGGATAATGGCCAAGCTCGGAAGATCCATTTGGAAAATAAAAACACAAAGGAAGAGATCAATAGGACAATATGGGACCTCATGGATAAAGACAAGGACACAAATGTAGAAACCTCCCAACACAACCCTACAGAATCGACATCATCAAAAAATCCCAAGGGTTTAATGGATTTGACAGAACAGCAGAACAATCCAATTAGATCAATTTGGAATTCAGATTTGAGTTTGTGGAAATAATATAAACCTTGTTGTTCTCTCACTATCCTGCAAGCTGACATACAATGAATCCCAATCCAACTTCAGACAGAAGAACGAAAAGTGAGAAAGGCAGAAAGATGAAGAGAGAGAAGTTTCATATTTATATCGAGTTACTAAGAGAAAAAGATGAAATGGATGTACATGCATATTTTACGTAGTAGAATCACTAACAACTTGAGGAAGGAGTGATGACTGTAAATAAGACAAAATGGGTGGAAGAACTTGACATAATATATGTTTTTGTGTGCATTCATTATGGGTTGAGTTTTGATGGAAAACAAGCTCTTGTATAGGGCACTATTTATATTTGTGGCACATGTTTAGGATGACGAATCTCAACATTGTAACCAACAAGAACATGAGAATATAATGCCTATCAACATAATTAATTAAAATAATTGTTTGGCATGTCACTAGTATATTTGGCAGAAATTCCGACACTTTAGTTCTGACACTTCTATCATATTGTTGGAAATTTCCCCAAATTTTATCAAATTTTCAAATCCCGCCACCGACCGTCGCTATACCGACGTTTTGGGACATCGTCGCTTTTGCGATGTTTATGAATGTCGTCGGAAATGCGACGTTCTAAACGATTCGTTGGAAGAGCGACAATTGTGGGACATAATGTCGGAAATGCGATGCTTCTAAAATATGCGTCGGTATTGCGACGGTTTGGAGAAAACATCACAAGACCGATGTTTTGCTCCAAACCGTCATAATACTGACACATATTTTAGAAGCGTCGCATTTCCGACGTGTCTAAAATATGCGTCGGTGGCCAAACCTTACCATACGTTTTGACATATGCCATGGAATATGATTTGTCATTAATTTAAACTTTGGAATTTTGGGTTAATATATATAATATAACTTTGGAACTTTGTTTTTAAACCTTGGAACTTTGGGTTAATATATATAATGTGTTAATATATACAATATAACTTTGGAGCTTTGTTTTTTTAAAGCTTGGAACTTTAGGTTAATATATATAATATGTGGAATTATATATAATATATAACTTTGGAACTTTGTTTTTTTAAACCTTGGAACTTTGGGTTAATATATATAATGTGTTAATATATATAATATAACTTTGGAATTTTGTTTTTTTAAACCTTGGAACTTTGAGTTAATAATATATAATATAATGTGTTGAATTATATAATAATTAGGTTTGGATTAAATACGAATATATATATTATTTTAAAATATTATTTTTATTAGAATATATATATATATATATATATATATATATATATATATATATATTCTAAATAAGTCTAAATTCTATTAGTGTAACAAAATAGTACAAGGAGGCTCAGGCCTCTGCAGTGCTAGCCCAAGTTCATGGCATAATTCAACAAAAAAAACAAGAAATTGACTGCCCATAAGAGAGAAACCAGTCCAGTCAGAAGTATATTTTCTTCCCTCACAGGGGAAACCAACATATCATAACAGAAAGATACTGCTTTAGAAATAACTCCAAAACTGACAATTTTGCTTAAAAACTTAGAAGTAGACCCATAAGACTTGGAACCGGGAAACAAAAACCTGATAGAACTTGATGGTCTAGATGTCATTTGGGGAAGATGGTTGTTCTTCAACAATTAGACATCTATAAGCTTCAAGATCATCCTTGGCTACCTGCTTTTCACCGGTTTCGTCCTCCGCTTTCTTGCAGGTGTTGAAGTGGCCGATTTTGCTACGTTCCTATTCTTCACTGCTTTCATTGTCCTGAATTCTGCTTCGTTTTGGGATAGGACTACCTTTCTTGAGTGTTGAGGGAACGCCCTGAGTAGTTGCTATCTTCTCCATGGTGAATCCTTCGGAGCTTGGGTGCTCCTCCTTAAACGAAACAATAATGGTTGCAGTGTTGCGTGGTCAGTCTAGGGTACACCTATAATGAAAATGAGCCGAATGACTGGGCTGCTGCGAGCTGGAAGAGTGGGTAGGCTGCGAGGGGACAACAGCATCCAGATGTTGCATCGTCGGGAGGCTTGCCGAGGGATGAGATTGCATAGGACGAGAGCTAGCATTTCGAGCCCGACCCCGATCACTGCGCGTAGCTGGGTAGTGTGTAGAAAAATGGTCCGACGAGGGGGAGGAAATTTGGAAGAAAAGAAGGCGATAGTGACGCTAATTTTCCTCATTTTCTCGCACCGCCTCTATGGCGAGCGCATTCTTTGGCGCAAACGAGGCATTCTCATCTTTGAGATATTGGTGGATGAGGTGCGGGCGTGGAGGATGTGGCACTAGGGGTGGAAGAAGAATCGATGGCCAAGAGCTGGAGGCAAAGTGTGAGTTAGAGAGAGAAAAATGCGAGGAAATGGATGACGGACACCCGATTCGATACAACGAAGAATATGGCAACGTCTCCCTGTAGTCGTGTTAGGGTCCCGTGATTTGGCCGATTGGCGAGCCAAATGACGATGTAACATCAAACCAAGCTTTGGAGTCCAAGGACCTAGCCTTCGTGGACTCAGAGAGGGCTCTCTCTATTAGATGTAAAGGATGTCGATGTGTTTGCTTATGGTGTTATGATATTAGGCTAGTTATGAAGTGAGTTTTTGATTTTTGGTTTTTTAAGTTTGTGAGGGATAAAACTGATCAAAGATATAAAAATGGATAACAAGAAGTTAGATCAACTGGGCTATGGGGTCAAACAGGTCAAGGAAGCTATGAGATGATGATGTAAGGCTGCTGTAGGGCCGATTTGATTCAAGGTAGAAAGGATCTTTGGGAAAAATGGAGTAAATGGACATCAAGTTTGTGAAAGACGAAGGATTTCAAGCATAACTAGTTTGATAGCAGACATAAACATGTTATGGCAAGCCATTAATCATGAAAAATGTAACTACAAGCTAAATAATACATAGAAATAAACAGTCAAACCATGCATAGAAGTATAAGACCCTCTAACTTTGGGAAATGGCTATCAGACTTTGGGGAAAACACATAAGACGGACTAACAACTCAAAATACTATGCCGGAACGCCTAAACATAGTATTTAAGTTATTGGGCACTTTGACAAACAAGCTTTCATAGTTTTAGGCAAAGGGCTAGATCGGGACTAGGCCTCCTTGGTTCAACAAGATGATAAACTAGTCAGTCAAAGAGATAGTTTCATGGACAGAACTATGGACAGTCATAGGTAAGCAGGGCACACCATACATCCTACTCAACATGCATAGAAATTATGAATAAAACTAGCAACAATATCCTTAAGTTACTAAAGAGCAGTTAAGAATTCTTTAGTGCAACTAAGGAAGAAGAAAAACATAAAAGCTATGAAGATTCAGGAAATTTGAGGTGCCTCCATGGGCATATCTCAAATTTATTCTCCACTGATCTATAGCAAGCAAGAAGCATGTATCATGAATGAAAAATAGAAGACAACAACAAAGCAAGAAACACTATACCATTCTACCATGTCATGGAATCCATCAACAATCCTTCATCATTCATCAAAAGCATCCAAGAGGCAATCCAAAATCATAACACAAGTATGTTCTTCAAAGCTCATATGACCAATATATTGATTCTTCTCTCAAGTTCAGCCTTGTTTTACAATGAAGCCTTGTGGAATAAATAGGCTCAAGTGAGGAAAACCTCATGGTGCAACTAGCTATCCCATTGGCCTAATCCAAATATCTAAACTTGTCCTTGAGGCTTTGCAAAGCCCAAGGCACAAAATATCTCATAAAATATCTAAAAAATGCTAAAAACGGAAATTATATTGACTTTGCAACATTTTCCAAGTGCAAAAATAGCTAAACGCACATTTGGAAAAAGCAGATTTTTGAGGTTCAAAAATTACAAAAATACTTCAAATTTATATCAGGAAAAGGTCCCCTGACTTGCCAGAAACATTTGGAAGCCTTCCTGGTGTCGAAACGGGGCTCATGATGGCCCGTTAGAAATCTCTCTGTGTCTACTTTCCGGCACAACTGAAATCACCTCAATCTGATGCATGAAAGTCCTCCAAATCTGTACATGTGTGTAAAAATCCAGGAAATAGCAGACTGCTGATATGACGGGCAGAATGTGAAAAAAGTGAGCATTTTTCGCCAATGTGAGAGGGCGAATGATCTCCAAATGCTCTGAAAATCACTGGGGACCTGCTCATAGAATTATGGCATCAACTGGTATCATCCTTCTCCCTTGAAAAATCCTCAAACTGAAATGGCGAAATTATGAGTTTTCGACCAAAAACCCAAAAAATGCCAAAAAACAAAAAGTTGCCGAAATGGGCCCAAAATTGGCATGCATGACCCTCAGAGGTCCCTACCAATATGCTCCGAAGATGAGGCCAAAATATCAAGGGATGATATGCTTTTCTCCCCTTTCCGTGCCGGGCGCTTCCCCTTTGCCTTCTTCAATTTCTCTTGGGCTGCCTTTAGTTTGCGCCGGGAAAACTGATTCAACTTTCGAAAGTGCTGTGTCCTCTTTCTTTGTAGCTCTAGATCTTTGTTCGCCCTCTCAAGTTTCATCTCCAAGTGTTTGTTGGCTCTTTCAAGCCATGCCTCTTTGTTTTCTTCAATTTCCTGCTCAAGGAGTGCAGTGAGAGGAAAGGCTTGGAGATGGGCTTGTTCTTCTGCTTTCTGCTTTTCCAAGGCTCTTTTAAGCCCTATGGTCCTAGGCCTCTTCCGCCTAGGCTAGTCTTCCTCTTCTTCCTCATCAAACTCACCAATGAGTTCTTCTATCCTTGCTTGCGCCTTAGCTGCCTCATTCTTATATTTGATCGCCCGTGCTTCATGAACAGCTGTGTGAACATTCATCTGTTTGTTTTGGATCTCCAAGAAGTGGTTGAAGTTCCTTTCCCTTTGAAGATCCTCCTCTAATGCCTCAATTTTCCCCTCTTTATGGATTAGGAGGTTTTCAAGAAGGCGGGCCTCATTATCACTGTCATCGCTTTGGATTGGGATGACAGCCAATGCACCCCCATGTTTTGTACTTTCTCCAACTTTGCTTTTCCCTTTGAAGGCCAATCTTGCACTTTTCCTCCTTGGCATGCTAGTAGGTGTCCTTTTGGGCGATTTCCTTTTGCTAGGAACAACCTTTGTCGCTGTTGGAGTGGCAGCCTTAGACCCTTTCTTCCTTGCTGTGCTGAGCTTTATTCTTTTGGGAGGAGGAGACACAACTGATTTACCTTTGACATCTTCTTGAGGATGCTGCTCTCCTTGAGGCTACTGGATGTCTTCTTCTTGCTGTTCACCTTGCTGCCCCTGTTCGCCAACATCACTTTGCTGTTGTGATTGGATTTCCTACTCAATTTGTGGCCCAAGTGGTTGCTCAACTTCCTGCCCAAGCTGTTGTTCCTGTCCTCCAATGTCAAGCTGTTGTTCTTCATCTTGTACCTGCTGATGTCCTTCATCTTGTACCTACTGCTGTCCTTCATCTTGTATTTGCTGCTATTCATCCCTTTCCTCTTGCTGCTGTTCATCCTTTTCCTCTTGCTGTTGTTCATCCTTTTCCTCTTGCTGCTGACCTTTCTCTTCTTCGTGTTGACTTGGTTGTCCTGTAGTCATTTTGAGCCTTCTAGGAGTAGGCCTGCTAGACAAAGGTACCGGGCGATGGACAGGCTGAGTGGGAGACACATGGACAGGAGGAACAGTAGAGAAATCTGGATGACTGATGAATACATCCCATGGAACCTCTTTCTTCTCTAGCTGGTGTAGGAAGATAATCTTGATCAGAGAATGATGGAAAAGGGAAGGGATTTGCAGAGGTGGGGCCTTCTTCTGGACAGTAGATGCCATCTTCTCTATGCTCTTGAATAAAAAGTAAGGGAGGTTCAGTTGCCTATTTCTAGTAAAATGCATCAATAATCGAACATGGTAGGCATAAACTCGATCAAACCTCCCTTCACAAGTGAAATATTTCATTATGACTTTCATAAGAGGAGCATAGTTGTCAAGGAGATATGAAAAAGGGAAAATAGCAGTGAAAGCCTCTCTATGCTCAAGCTTGATGAAAGGCTTGTAATCTTCTAAGTCAAGATGAGCCTGTTTGAACCATTTTTCGCCATGATATGGAATCTTGGTGGCCTTGGACACATACCTTGGAGAAATCTTGAAATCAAGACCTACCACTTGGAAATGTTTTTCTTTGAATCTTAGGGTGCATAAGTGTGTTAATGGCGAAAAACTTTTGACTTCTTGTATTTTCTGGCAAAAATCTAGGCAACCTACTTCATGGAAGTTGAAAAGGACAGATGGATGAGCATTAACCTCTTCTGTAGAGATTGGCTCATATCTTTTATGCGGACCGCTCCTGTTGTCTTGCCTTGGAGGCATTTTGACCTAAATATGCTTTGGAAGAAACAAACTGCCTCACTGTGTGTAAACTGCCCTTTTGGAGTCAAACTGTGTCAATGTACTGCTTTGACAGAGAAACAATGTGATTTGGATGGTTGCAACAAGTTTTCTTATAATACACAACCTCTGCTCTCTTAAAAAGTATCCTTCTACCTTGAATGTACCTCAGCCAGGAAGATTTCTCAATAAGAGACCAAACAGTGGAATGAAGGACATACTGTTAGGAGGAATTTGTTGTGAGAAGTGTCAAAATCACCTTGTTCTTGTGAAGTTTTAGAGGTCAATCAACACATCTGTACCTTTGCCCAAGGTAGACTTTGAAATCATTAACAACCTGCTTTTCTTAGTGTGCCAATCACTCAACAAACTTGCATATGGTACAATCAACTATTAGTATGATTAGACAGTCAATATCACAGTTCTGAACAAGGTGACAGAGTAAAAATGCTCCAACATTTCAACCAAGCCTGCAATAGTCTTCTCTTTTCAAAATAACTAGGACCTCTTATCAATGTAACACCCCTGGCTATGTAGGAAACATCCCTTGCTTCTATCTGAACATCCACTTATCAAACCAGCTCGAAGACCAAAAGTCAGTCAAGCAACTGCACAGTGAAAACTGTCTTTTTATGAGGAGCAGGAGCAGCTTTACCCTGTGGTCTTTCAACTTATAAACTTCTCTTTTGAAAAATCCCTTTTTTCTGATTATACTTCACTGTCTTCTATTTGTGTGTTACTTCATTAAACAGATTCATACATATACAGATTTAACCCCCAATGTGAGCATACAGGCAGAATTACTGATATGGAATAAGGTGACAGAATTTTGAAGAATGTTTTACAAATTTCAACCAAGCCTGCAGGGGGAATATCCTTTCACATAATCAGAGTTCCTTTTTCTCAACATAGAGTTCCTGTCTGTTTTAGCAAATCACTTTGCAATCATCTGAAAATCAACTGAACAGAGAGTTTGAAGAACAAGAGGTAACTAGAAATGTACATAGTGCAACTGTCTTTCCCTGTAGAGACTTTTAATAGTGATTAACACTTCAGCACAGTTTTCTGAATCAAGGATATTCTCAGCCAAAAACTGTTTATATATGGTGATGTAACAGTCTTTATATGGAGAATTTATTTTTCAATATAGAAACCCTGTCTTTTTAACAAGTATCTTTGTATCTTCTAGAAATCACTTTGTCGAACGAGTTTGGAGAATTAAAAAGGCAGTCAAGGTTTTACAACCAACACACTTTCTTTAAACAAAACACTGTCCTCTCAAGACCACACCTTTCCTTACTTTGATCTTAATAACACTCCAAATAAGCACAGCAACCCCCTCCTTCTACTATATTCTTTGCACAGTCTGGGATAAATCCTTTTATAGGTTAGAGGCTGTGTTTTATAGCTTGAAAGTTGATAGCACTGTTTTATCTTTCAAACATACAGAGGAGACTTTGTTTGAAAGGGTTAGAGTACTCAAATCATGACCATTGCTTTTGAAGAAACATAACCCACTGTTTCAGCCCTTTCACAACTCTGTTTTCTCTTTTTGGGCTCTGCTTGTACAGTTTAACAACTGTTCGGAGAGAAATTTATAAGTTTTGAAATTCTTGAGAGGGAAACTACCATTCGGGTTATTTCATCTTTCAACCAGCACGACCATAGTAGAGACTCATATTTCAAACAAACTCGCAGGACTTAAGACTGCAAATCATATAGTGATTTTCTACTTTTTTCACCACTTGACATTTTGCAAAATAGCGAGGGGGCTCACAAAATACCTTCAAACTTGATGATAGATCTCTTGTGGAGAGCCGGAGGTGCACTGGAGGTCTTTAGGCCTGCGCGGCACTCTGCAGAGAAAGAACGGCGCGCACAAGACTACCCGAGCAGCCTGTCGGGTCGGGGTCGGGCGTCGTGTACAGGCGCGTCGCGCACATGTACAGGCGCGTCGCGCATACATTGACCGCCCGTTCAAATTTTCTTCCAGGCGCGTCGCGCAATGTTCCAGGCGCGTCGCGCGGTGAAAAAATAGCCAACTCCTGCAGATCTAGCTGAAATTTCTGTGTTTCGATGCTGAGGGGAGCAAAGAGACCTTGCCTGGGCTTGATGAATTTCAAAATGGAACGAAAAAATGGCTTTGATCTTTGTTTGAAGAAAAACAAACGGTCCCTTTTGACTTGGGAGGGTTTTTCTTTTTCAAAAGTTTGAAAACAATTTTTTCTTTAAACAATATGCCGAACCTTTATTTTTTCAATACATGGCTCGAGACCTGTAAACATCGTTGGCAGAAGGTGGCATATACTTTGGCTAGTTTCGATGAGCATGACCCTTTATAAAAACAAACTTCCATGATTGGATTTCTTTCACTGTGTTTTATCATTAGGAAATAAACTCTGCTATTACTGGCCCGCTTTTGGTGATATTTTTAACCTGGAAGATCCACTCAAGATCTGTTGAAGAGAATTGAAAGCTGTTTTGTCATTTTTAAAAGGAGGTGGTCTGCTTTCTCCCAACTTGGTTGATAGTTTCTACTTCCAGGTGATTCATAAGCTCCTCCTTTGATTACAGAAATACCATATTTTAGTTGCATCCATTCATACTATATTTCTGTTTAATTGAATGGAGCTCTTTTAGACTTCTTGGCATGTGACGGTGAGGTGACTTGGAATGTGACAGTGAGGTGTTGTTTGACCCCTTCTCCTAAGGAAACTGCCCCTTTTTGTAACAATGGCATGCATATTCAAATTGTCTCCTATCCACTATGATGTAAAGTTTGAAAGACATTTCCCTATGAGTAGGAAAACCAATACCTTTTGAAACATAAACACCATCTGTTACCTGTGTACTGACTTTTGCTTCCCTTCTTTGTCTCTTTCCACTGCATCTTTGACCAATCAGTCTTTAAAAACAGTCAATGCCTTGGCCATCTGCTCATGAATGAAGGAGGCCCATCACTGGGAAAAGTATCTGAAGATTGTTTGATAAGACTGCCTGACAAGGGTTTTTCTTGGATATGATGGTAAGCAAACAAACTTGAAAACATTAATACTTTTACCTCTGCCTGCAATCACTACTGTGCTTCAGAAAAACCCTAGTCAATGTGTCACTGTCTCCTTGTTTTAGTAAAAAGCAAACACAGGCTTTTGCGATCCTTAAAGTCAATATTGGCCGGCGCCCTGCTTGCTTGTAGATGAAGGAGGCACCACCCCAACCCCTCTGTAAATAGAGGTTCTTGGCCATGACACATTACTAGTTTGTTTGACAGTGGTGTCTTTCTTCTACTGTGATTTCATGCTGAATGGAGGCTGTAAGGTCTTGATAAGTAACTCCTTACTCTTGCAGATGTATCTCAGGCTAATGTTGACATTGAGAAGCAGCTGTTCTTCTAAATGTGCATTCAAGAATTTTCTCCTGAGATGAAGTTATATTTCCTGTCTTTGTAGAATCCATAAAACACTGTGAAACACCTAATAATCAGCTTGAGACTGTGGTTTATGCAGTGTTGAGACCTAGGGGTGTGTAAGTGGCGCGACTTAGAGCTGTGATCAACTTGATTTGCAGAGTGGGAGGCCTGTCATGATTGGTCTATAGCAGATGGAGGTTTTTTGGCCTTTTGATGGTTGCCAAGGGTGAAATGCCTTAAAGCGCCACTTCCTAACTTAGGGGAGGCTTTTGAAACAGACTTGGATTTGCCTTTTAGAGCTGATGGGCAGACCAGTAGGGCTGAAGCTAGAAAAAATAGTGATAATGGATTTTAACTTTGACAAGGGCGGACTGAAAAGTAAGAGGGCGAAAAAAGTTTTATGAGGGTTTTCTAGATGACAGATTGACATATGGAATTCAGCTTCTAGAAAACTCAGCTAGGGATCTAGTCATCACCAACAAGTGAAAAATACTGATGACTAACGGTGGCTCCATTTGGGGAGGGCAACTACTTGTCAGGAGGTGTCCAGAATTCAGCTCTTTGGCTTATGAAGACCAGTGCCTTATCCATTGGCGCAAAATTTACCCTTCTTTTGATGTTATTTCTGAAAAGTGACAGCATGGTTAACATTAATGATACTTCTACCTACCCCGCTATCTTTCCTAACATTTTTTCTTCACTTTGGCACATTTGAACTAGCAGCCTTTTGACAATGCATATTTTTTCTTTTTGCAAAATGAACCTATCTATTTCTATTCTTATATCTGCCGGGAGTTCAGATTAAGCTGATGAACTCCTTCATTACTCTACCTATGCTAGATCAACTGTCAAGATTAAGCAGTTTGACAGGATTTTATTCTCTAATCTAAAACATGAAATTTAAAAGATGATCAAATCAGGATTAGGCAGTCTGATTTGTCATGCATTTGCGGCATAAAAGACAAGCTGCACACAAATGTTATTTTGCAACAAAGGGAAACTAGACAAGCGGGGCTAAGATGTACAATATATTTTTCATCCCTCGCTTCTCTCTTTGGTTCTGTTTTAGGCATGTGGAACCATAATCTCTCCCTAATCTAAGCTCTGTGATAAGTCAATCTTACACAATGTTGACTATCTTGGCACTCACTAACTTATCAACAAATAAATTTAAACATGCTCAGCTATGATTAGGCTAGATAGCTGAACAAGACATTGAAGTACTAGTAGCGGCATTTAGACTTGCTCGCTTTCGGAAAGACTGTTTTTTGGAACATGGGGCCTTTGTTCTATCTTCACTTGCCCTCTTTTCTGCTTTTTAATGTTTTTGACTTTTCTATCTTTTACTGTTTTTGACTTTTCTATTTTTTCAATATTTCAAACAATGGTATGTACAATGACTGAAAGTGTTTCAAACTCAAAAATCTTGGAAATGACGGAATTTAAGCATCTTATCCTCGTAAGGATCTCCTCTCACCCTTGGCCCACTCAACTCCTGAAAGGAAAAATTTGGGAAATTCTCTCTCTCTAACATGACACAGGGATTCATGCAAGAATCTCTGAACAGCCCGGTATCTTCCCGCTGTACCTCTTTGAATATCTGATTTCCACTCCTTTCCTTACTGTACATTTTCCTCAAGTAATGCATGTACTCTTGGTCATTCTTGAAATAGATAATGACATCATCAAGGTATGCAAAAATGCAGAAATTTAAAATTGGGAACATGCCCTTCATGAACAGATTTCTGATATTGGGTGGTTTTGCAATTTTGAACTTGAAATCAGATCTACCTCCCGCAAACTGGAAAAAATCTTTAAGTTGTCTACTTTGCAAAGGAATCTTATGACCATGACCTGAAACATCATCTAGCGCAAATACATGATTAAAAACACTTTTAATTGGTGAATCATGGTCTTGGGTAGAAAAAACATGATTTCTGTTATATGGAGATGCAGTATTATTTCTAAAATCAAAGCAGATTCTATGGCCACCTGTTTTATCCCTGATTATTTCAGCTTGTTTCAGATTGTTGTGTTTACTCTTGTCAAAGTTGTTCTTTGAGGAAAAGGTAGTGACACAGTGTTTTCCCTTGTTTTTTCTGTAGAAATTAGTATTCTGCATGAGATTTCTGATTTTAGCATTTCTAAGTTCTTCATGAAAAGACAGAATATGAGCCAATTTCAGTAGTTCAGGTATGCTGGGATTGCAACTTTCATCCTTGCTCATAAGAAGTTTATCTGGCATTTTCTCAAGATTTTGAGCTGCTGAGGTTATAGTTAAAGCTTTATTTGCAGTAGGAGGGTCACATGATGGTAAATCTTTGAGGTATGGTAGAAACATTAAACTCCCTTTCTCCCGGGTTCCAAACAGGTTTATGATGTGTAGGTCTTCTAAAGCCTTTACCCGGAAGAAATTTCCACAAGTTACTGCTGGTGTTTGACTAAAGCTAGAGCAATTTGCTTGATAGTACATAAGGGTTTGCGCTTCTTGCTCTAATCCTACTTCGGAAAGGGAAAACTTACTTTCCTCAAGACACAGCTGTTCATGATCATGGTAGTTTTGAGTGTCTAGTTCATCATAAGGCACCAGGGACAGCTGATGTGGTGGATCTAAGTTTATATCAGTTTCTTCTGACTCTTCTTCCATGTTTTCATCAATATGCATAATGAAAGAGTTCAGGTCGGAACGCAAGGAACACATTGGAATGTTGTCTGGCCTATCTTGACTGCTAATCATGTATTTCATGTGTGATTCTCGGTAGAGTATTCTGGTCTGGCCGAACACAGGAATGGTGGCGTATGACATGTCCAGTTGAATATTCCCTTGGAGTTTGGCTCCCCATGATCTGGATAGAAGCATCCCGTACTTGGGAGGAATGTCTGCCACTACTATATCCATGATTAGATGTTTCGCCGGTATTTGGGCCAGACTAAAACAAAGGTCTTTGATCAAACCCATGCATTTGACTCTACTCGAATCAAATGAATACAAGTTTTTGTATGGTCTTGTGATTTCCAGGCCTAGTCTTTCCGTTACTACCTTCGGCATAAGATTATGCGAGGCGCCGGAGTCTAGCATGGCATTGTGGATGATTTGATCGTGGATGTTTAGGCTAATGTAAAATGGAAGAGTAGTTCCTTCTTGGAATTTTCCCTCTATCTTCGGACCAAACAATACTTCGGGAGTGTCATCAACCAGATTAACAGTGTTTGCATCATTCCCTAGATTTAGGACTTTTAGTACTTGGGATTTATAAGAGTTTTGGGCAATGAGTTCAGTAAGAGGCATGGTGATCTTGATCTTGGCGATTTCGCCTTCAAAACTAAAAGGCAACTGAAGTTTAGATATGTTTGTTTCAGCTTTTTCAGCCACGACCTTGTCTATGCTCTGAGTTTGTTGACCTTGTTTAGGGATTTTGTTTGCCATAGTTGTTTCGGTGACTTTTGTAGAAGTACTAGGAGTATCTGAGAGGGGACTAGTTTGGGTAACTTTGGCTTGGCTTTGGTCAGTCTTCTCAACCTTGATTTTGTCACTGCTTGATGCTTTCTTGAGGATGGTATCTGGAGCTTTAGCAGTATCATAGTTACCTTTCTTGACATTATCTTGGTTTCTTTTTCTTCTAAGGTCATATTGCCTGTGGGCTTCTATAATGGCATTCTGAAACTCTATGGCAGGGTCGTCGGGATCTTCATAGTTGGTCTCATCCTGATCAGGAGAAAAGAACGCTTGTTCTTCTTCTGTGAGGTATACCTCGCTTTCATTATCAGACCCTACGAGATTTAGATGACTTTCATCAAGATTTTCTGTATCCCTGTCATCTTCTTCCACATAATTTTCATTGAATGGTGGCCTGATCTGTTGGTCATTATCCCTTGGTCTGTTTTGGGGCTGCTCCCTCCTAAAGTTTTGGTTTCGGTTTCTGTTTGGAGGGTTTGGCTGGTTGTCCCTAATAGGAGCCTTTTCATTTATCTTTTCCCACATTTTGGCCATGGATTTGACTAAGTCATCTATTCTGGGATCTAGGGAAGGTGATGAAGTGGAGACCTCATCTTTATATGTGACCTTTCTTTCTGATCTAGTCCTAGCTCTTTTTTCTGCTAAGTTGGCATCTGCTTTTATGGCTATTTGTTGCATTTCCTCTAAGGTAGGGGGATCCTTGTCTCTTAGATGATATGTCATGTCCGGATCGAAACCCTCGGGGAATTTTGCCAAGGCTAAACCAAGTGGGGGTTTGAAATGAGGTGGTAGGGAGTTATATACACTGTTGAACCTAGTGCAGTAAGCTTGGACACTTTCCCCATTTTCCCGTTTTAGGTTGTTATATTATGACAGGATTTGAATGGGGTTTCTTCGGATTTCCCACCTATTTCTGAAGACTTGATGTAGTTCGGGGATATCATGGATGTTGTTTGGAGTCAAGCTTTTGAACCATGCTTTGGGTTCACCACCAAGACTTTGGGCAAATATTCTCATTCTGACAGTCTCGTCTTGTACCTCTAGGTATTCATAAGCATCAGTCATCCTACTTATATGCTATTGAGGTGTGGTGGTGTCTTCTCCAGTAAAGTGTGGGATTTTGTCTTGATACTTGTTTGGGAGAGGAGCCAAAGGCGGTGGCAACACCAAAGGTGCGTACCAGGCTGCCATGACTGGAGCTAATGGATGGTGTACAAGATGAGGACTAGTAGGCTGAGATGAAGTGGTTTGAACAGTGGTGGTTTGACCAGGTGTGGCAGATGAACTTGGACTAGTGATCTGGTTTTGAGCAGATCTGGGATGATAGGAGCCAAACTGATAGAGAAGCTGGAAATCAGGAGGAGTGGTAGGTGAAGCTTCTCTACTAGGACTCTGTGGTGGGTCTAGGGGTTCAAGATCATCAAAGTTTATCTTACTATATGATTTTCTCCTGGGAAGATTTTGTGATGACTCTAGTTCCAAAGGTGAATCTAGTAGGATAGTGCGATGTTTAGGTACAGATCTTGTTCTACGGATGGATCTACCAGTAGCTAGATGGTCAGTTTCGGAAGCTTGCCACAGAATCTTCTCTGGGTCATCTACTATGATAGGGGGATTTGGGTCTGGATGGGATCTGGTGTTAATTCTTCGTGAAGCCAGATTTTGGATCTAGAGTTTAGAGAGAATGATATTGGTGAATGTTCTGGATGAGTGGTCTCTCTAAAGTTCTACTAAGGTGAAGGGTGGTCAAAAATAAAAGGGATGGACTAGTGGAGTCACCAGGTGGAACTGGGTTGTTTTTGTGAAGATAGCTATGGTCCACCACCAGTAACTAATCTGGGAATGTTTTTGGATTTTCTGAGTTTTATGTGCAGCCTATGGTTTAAAGTATCCTAGACTTGTTTCAACACTTTGCTAGGGTGATGAGAACAAAAAGAGTTTACTCTAAATGGGTCTATGGGCTGCTTGCTTGTTTAAGTATCTAAAGGACCAAAGAGTCTATAAGAGTTTGCTAGACTATCATGTACTCAGTGTCCCACCATCTCCCGCTATGTTAGTGAGTGATGGGATAGGTCTGTTGGATAGTAACCTAGAGTTCGGTAAAATAGTAAGGCCTACTAGAGGTTAGTGGAGTCGCCAGGTGGAATGTCTATTGTTTTGAGGTATATGTGTATGGTCCACCACCAGTATTGACAAAAACCAATCTAAGGGAGTGTTTTGGGGTTTTTTGAGTTTTATGTGCCTACAAGGTTTGGAAGAGTTTTCTATAACTGACTCATCATTTTGCTAAGATGGTGAAAGAGCTATTTTCTACTCTTCAGACAATATCTAAGTTTACTAAGCTTGATTGAGACTTCAGGAGTTACTAAGGTGTACTTAGATTGTCACTAACTCGGAAGGTCCTACTGTGAGTGTCACTATGTTAGTGAGCAGTGGGATAAGTCAATCAGATAGTATTCTTAAAGGTCTCTAAAGATTAGGGAAACTAAGTTTGTTTAATACTCAGAGTCCCACCGTGATCGCCATTATGTTAGTGAGCGGTGGGATAAGTCAGCCAACTAATATTCTCAAAAGTCTCTAAAGATTAGGGAAACTAAGTTTGTTTAATACTCAGAGTCCCACCGTGATCGCCATTATGTTAGGTTCCCGTGATTTGGCCGATTGGTGAGCCAAATGACGATGTAACATCAAACCAAGCTTTGGAGCCCAAGGACCTAGCCTTCCTGGACTCAGAGAGGGCTCTCTCTATATGTGTAAAAGATGTCGGTGTGTTTGCTTATGGTGTTCTGATATTAGGCTAGTTATGAAGTGAGTTTTTGATTTTTTGGTTTTTTAAGTTTGTGAGGGATAAAACTGATCAAAGATATAAAAATGGATAACAAGAAGTTAGATCAACTGGGCTATGGGGTCAAACAGGTCAAGGAAGCTATGAGATGATGATGTAAGGCTGCTGTAGGGCCGATTTGATTCACGGTAGAAGGGATCTTTGGGAAAAATGGAGTAAATGGACATCAAGCTTGTGAAAGACGAGGGATTTCAAGTGTAACTAGTTGATAGTAGACATAAACATGTTATAGAAAGCCATTAATCATGCTAGATGTAACTATGAGCTAATTAATACATAGAAATCAAACATTCCAGCAATACATAGAAGTATAAGACCCTCTAACTTTGGGAAATGGCTATCAGACTTTGGGGAAAACACATAAGAAGGACTAACAACTCAAAATACTATGCCGAAATGCCTAAACACAGTCTTTAAGTTATTGGGCACTTTGAAAAACAAGCTTTCATAGTTTTAGGCAAAGGGCTAGATCGGGACTAGGCCTCCTTGGTTCAACAAGATGATAAACTAATCAGTCAAAGAGATAGTTTCATGGACAGAACTATGGACAGTCATAGGTAAGCAAGGCACACCATACATCCTACTCAATATGCATAGAACTTATGAATAAAACTAGCAACAATATCCTTAAGTTACTAAAGAGCAGTTAAGAATTCTTTAGTACAACTAAGGAAGAAGAAAACATAAAAGCTATGAAGATTCAGGAATTTTGAGGTGCCTCCATGGGCATATCTCAAACTTAATTTTTACTGATCTATAGCAGCAAGAAGCATGTACCATGAATGAAAACTAGAAGACAACAACAAAGCAAGAAACACTATACCATTCTACCATGTCATGGAATCCATCAACAATCCTTCATCATTCATCAAAAGCATCCAAGAGGCAGTCCAAAATCATAACACAAGTATGTTCTTCAAAGCTCATATGACCAATATATTGATTCTTCTCTCAAGTTTCAGCCTTGTTTTACAATGAAGCCTTGTGGAATAAATAGGCTCAAGTGAGGAAAACCTCATGGTGCAACTAGCTATCCCATTGGCCTAATCAAAATATCTAAACTTGTCCTTGAGGCTTTGCAAAGCCCAAGGCACAAAATATCTCATAAAATATCTAAAAAATGCTAAAAATGGGAAATTATATTGACTTTGCAACATTTTCCAAGTGCAAAAATAGCTAAACGCACATTTGGAAAAAGCAAATTTTTGAGGTTCAAAAATTACAAAAATACTTCAAATTTATATCAGAAAAAGGTCCCCTGACTTGCCGGAAACATTTGGCAGCCTTCCTGATGTCGAAACGAGGCTCATGATAGCTCGTTGGAAATATCTGAGTGTCTACTTTCCGGCGCAACTGAAATC
This sequence comes from Pinus albicaulis, assembly GCA_034641835.2. Lineage (NCBI taxonomy): Eukaryota > Viridiplantae > Streptophyta > Pinopsida > Pinales > Pinaceae > Pinus > Pinus albicaulis. The sequence goes on from JAXQQM020086845.1 coordinate 258,807, forward strand.
ACCTCAATCTGATGCCTGGAAGTCCTCCAAATATGTACCTGTGTGTAAAAAACCAGAAAATTGCAGACTGCTGATATGCCGGGCAGAATGTGCAAAAATGAGCATTTTTCGCCGTTTTGAGGGGGCGAATGATCTCCAAATGCTCTGAAAATCGCTGAGGACCTGCTCATAGAATTATGGCATCAAATGGTATCATCCTCCTTACTTGAAAAATCCTCAAACTGAAATGGCGAAATTATGAGTTTTCGACCAAAAACCCAAAAAATGCCAAAAAACAAAAAGTTGTCGAAATGGGCCCAAAATTGGCACGCATGACCCTCAGGGGTCCATAGCAACATGCTCTGAAACTGAGGCCAAAATGTCAAGAGATTATGTGCTTTTCTCCTCTTTCTGTGCCGGGTGCTTCCCCTTTGCCTTCTTCAATTTCTCTTGGGCTGCCTTTAGTTTGCGCCGGGCAAACTGATTCAACTTTCGAAAGTGTTGTGTCCTATTTCTTTGTAGCTCTAGATCTCTGTTCGCCCTTTCAAGCTTCATCTCCAAGTGTTTGTTGGCTCTTTCAAGCCATGCCTCTTTGTTTTCTTCAATTTCCTGCTCAAGGAGTGCAGTGAGAGGAAAAGCTTGGAGATGGGCTTGTTCTTCTTCTTTCTGCTTTTCCAAGGCTCTTTTAAGCCCCATGGTCCTAGGCCTCTTCCGCCTAGGCTGGTCTTCATCTTCTTCCTCATCAAACTCACCAATGAGTTCTTCTATCCTTGCTTGCGCCTTAGCTGCCTCATTCTTATATTTGATCGCCCGTGCTTCATGAACAGCTGTGTGAACATTCATCTGTTTGTTTTGAATCTCTAAGAAGTGGTTGAAGTTCCTTGCTCTTTGAAGATCCTCCTCTAATGCCTCAATTTGTCCCTCTTTATGAATTAGGAGGTTTTCAAGAAGGCGGGCCTCATTATCACTGTCATCGCTTTGGATTGGGATGACAGCTAATTCACCTCCATGCTTTGTACTTTCTCCAACTTTGCTTTTCCCTTTGAAGGCCAATCTTGCACTTTTCCTCCTTGGCATGCTAGTAGGTGTCCTTTTGGGCGATTTCCTTTTGCTAGGAACAACCTTTGTCACTGTTGGAGTGGCAGCCTTAGACCCTTTCTTCCTTGCTGTGCTGAGCTTTGTTCTTTTGGGAGGAGGAGACACAACTGATTTACCTTTGACATCTTCTTAAGACTGCTACTCTCCTTGAGGCTGCTGGATGTCTTCTTCTTGCTGTTCACTTTGCTGCCCCTGTTCGCCAATATCACTTTGCTGCTGTGCTTGGATTTCCTGCTCAATTTGTGGCCCAAGTTGTTGCTCAACTTCCTGCCCAAGCTGCTGTTCCTGTCCTCCAATGTCAAGCTGTTGTTCTTCATCTTGTACCTGCTGCTGTCCTTCATCTTGTATTTGCTGCTGTTCATCCCTTTCCTCTTGCTGCTGTTCATCCTTTTCCTCTTGCTGCTGACCTTTCTCTTCTTGCTGTTTACTCCCCTCTCCTTCTTCCTGTTTACTCCCCTCTCCTTCTTCCTGTTGACTTGGCTGTCCTGTAGTCATTCTGAGCCTTCTAGGAGTAGGCCTGCTGGACAAAGGTACCGGGCGATGGATAGGCTGAGTGGGAGACACATGGACAGGAGGAACAGTAGAGAAATTTGGATGACTGATGAATACATCCCATGGAACCTATTTTTTCTCTAGTTGGTGTAGGAAGATAATCTTGATCAGAGAATGATGGAAAAGGGAAGGTATTTGCAGAGGTGGGGCCTTCTTCTGGACAGTAGATGCGATCTTCTCGATGCTCTTGAATAAAAAGTAAGGGAGGTTTAGTTGCCTGTTTCTAGTAAAATGCATCAATAATCGGACATGGTAGGCATAAACTCGATCAAACCTCCCTTCACAAGTGAAATATTTCATTATGACTTTCATAAGAGGAGCATAGTTGTCAAGGAGATATGAAAAAGGGAAAATAGCAGTGAAAGCATCTCTATGTTCAGGCTTGATGAAAGGCTTGTAATCTTCTAAGTCAAGATGAGCCTGTTTGAACCATTTTTCGCCATGATATGGAATCTTGGTGGCCTTGGACACATACCTTGGAGAAATCTTGAAATCAAGACCTGCCACTTGGAAATGTTTTTCTTTGAATCTCAGGGCGCACAAGTGTGTTAATGGCGAAAAAATTTTGACTTCTTCTATCTTCTGGCAGAAATCTAGGCAACCTACTTCATGGAAGTTGAAAAGGACAGATGGATGAGCATTAACCTCTTCTGTAGAGATTGGCTCATATCTTTTATGTGGACCACTCCTGCTGTCTTGCCTTGGAGGCATTTTGACCTAAATATGCTTTGGAAGAAACAAACTGCCTCACTGTGTGTAAACTGCCTTCTTGGATCCAAACTGTGTAAATGTACTGCTTTGACAAAAAAACAATGTGATTTGGATGGTTGCAACAAGTTTCCTTATAATACACAACCTCTGCTCTCTTTAAAAAGTAGCCTTCCACCTTGAATGTATCTCTGCCAACAGAAATTTCAATAGGATACCATACAGTAAAAAGGAGACAGACTGCTAGGTAAATTCCCTGTGCAAAGTGTCAAGAAATTACCTTGTTCTTATGAGGTTTAGAGGTCACTCAATACATTCTGTACCTTTGCCCAAGGTAGACTTTGAAATCATTAACAACCTGCTTTTCTTAGTGTGCCAATCACTCAACAAACTTGCATATGGTACAATCAACTATTAGTATGATTAGACAGTCAATATCACAGTTCTGAACAAGGTGACAGAGTAAAAATGCTCCAACATTTCAACCAAGCCTGCAATAGTCTTCTCTTTTCAAAATAACTAGGACCTCTTATCAATGTAACACCCCTGGCTATGTAGGAAACATCCCTTGCTTCTATCTGAACATCCACTTATCAAACCAGCTCGAAGACCAAAAGTCAGTCAAGCAACTGCACAGTGAAAACTGTCTTTTTATGAGGAGCAGGAGCAGCTTTACCCTGTGGTCTTTCAACTTATAAACTTCTCTTTTGAAAAATCCCTTTTTTCTGATTATACTTCACTGTCTTCTATTTGTGTGTTACTTCATTAAACAGATTCATACATATACAGATTTAACCCCCAATGTGAGCATACAGGCAGAATTACTGATATGGAATAAGGTGACAGAATTTTGAAGAATGTTTTACAAATTTCAACCAAGCCTGCAGGGGGAATATCCTTTCACATAATCAGAGTTCCTTTTTCTCAACATAGAGTTCCTGTCTGTTTTAGCAAATCACTTTGCAATCATCTGAAAATCAACTGAACAGAGAGTTTGAAGAACAAGAGGTAACTAGAAATGTACATAGTGCAACTGTCTTTCCCTGTAGAGACTTTTAATAGTGATTAACACTTCAGCACAGTTTTCTGAATCAAGGATATTCTCAGCCAAAAACTGTTTATATATGGTGATGTAACAGTCTTTATATGGAGAATTTATTTTTCAATATAGAAACCCTGTCTTTTTAACAAGTATCTTTGTATCTTCTAGAAATCACTTTGTCGAACGAGTTTGGAGAATTAAAAAGGCAGTCAAGGTTTTACAACCAACACACTTTCTTTAAACAAAACACTGTCCTCTCAAGACCACACCTTTCCTTACTTTGATCTTAATAACACTCCAAATAAGCACAGCAACCCCCTCCTTCTACTATATTCTTTGCACAGTCTGGGATAAATCCTTTTATAGGTTAGAGGCTGTGTTTTATAGCTTGAAAGTTGATAGCACTGTTTTATCTTTCAAACATACAGAGGAGACTTTGTTTGAAAGGGTTAGAGTACTCAAATCATGACCATTGCTTTTGAAGAAACATAACCCACTGTTTCAGCCCTTTCACAACTCTGTTTTCTCTTTTTGGGCTCTGCTTGTACAGTTTAACAACTGTTCGGAGAGAAATTTATAAGTTTTGAAATTCTTGAGAGGGAAACTACCATTCGGGTTATTTCATCTTTCAACCAGCACGACCATAGTAGAGACTCATATTTCAAACAAACTCGCAGGACTTAAGACTGCAAATCATATAGTGATTTTCTACTTTTTTCACCACTTGACATTTTGCAAAATAGCGAGGGGGCTCACAAAATACCTTCAAACTTGATGATAGATCTCTTGTGGAGAGCCGGAGGTGCACTGGAGGTCTTTAGGCCTGCGCGGCACTCTGCAGAGAAAGAACGGCGCGCACAAGACTACCCGAGCAGCCTGTCGGGTCGGGGTCGGGCGTCGTGTACAGGCGCGTCGCGCACATGTACAGGCGCGTCGCGCATACATTGACCGCCCGTTCAAATTTTCTTCCAGGCGCGTCGCGCAATGTTCCAGGCGCGTCGCGCGGTGAAAAAATAGCCAACTCCTGCAGATCTAGCTGAAATTTCTGTGTTTCGATGCTGAGGGGAGCAAAGAGACCTTGCCTGGGCTTGATGAATTTCAAAATGGAACGAAAAAATGGCTTTGATCTTTGTTTGAAGAAAAACAAACGGTCCCTTTTGACTTGGGAGGGTTTTTCTTTTTCAAAAGTTTGAAAACAATTTTTTCTTTAAACAATATGCCGAACCTTTATTTTTTCAATACATGGCTCGAGACCTGTAAACATCGTTGGCAGAAGGTGGCATATACTTTGGCTAGTTTCGATGAGCATGACCCTTTATAAAAACAAACTTCCATGATTGGATTTCTTTCACTGTGTTTTATCATTAGGAAATAAACTCTGCTATTACTGGCCCGCTTTTGGTGATATTTTTAACCTGGAAGATCCACTCAAGATCTGTTGAAGAGAATTGAAAGCTGTTTTGTCATTTTTAAAAGGAGGTGGTCTGCTTTCTCCCAACTTGGTTGATAGTTTCTACTTCCAGGTGATTCATAAGCTCCTCCTTTGATTGTAAGTGCCATATTTTAGTTGCATCCATTCATACTTTCTTTCTCTGTCTACTTGAAAGGAACTCTTTTAGACTTCTTGGAATGTGACAGTGAGGTGTTGTTTGCCCCCTTCTCCTAAGGAAACTGCCCCTTTTTGTATCAATGGCATACATATTCAAATTGTCTCCTGTCCACTATGATGTATAGTTTGAAAGACATTTCCCTATGAGTAGGAAAACCAACACCTTTTGAAACATAAACACCATTTGTTTCCTGTGTAATGACTTTTGCTTTCCTTCTTTGTCTCTTTCCACTGCATCTTTGACCAATTAGTTTTTAAAAACATTCAATGCCTTGGCCATCTGCTCATGAATGAAGGAGGCCCTTCACTTGGAAAAGTATCTGAAGATTGTTTGATAAGCCTGCCTGACAAGGGTTTTTCTTGGATATGATGGTAAGCAAACAAACTTGAAAACATTAATATTTTTACCTCTGCCTGCAATCCTGCGTAGCCGAGAAAAGCCTAGTCAAGGTTTCAGCGTCTCTTTGTTCGATAAAAAAGCACAGGCTTTTTGCAATCCTTAAAGTCAATATTGGCCAGCACCCTCTGCTTGTAGATGAAGGAAGCGCCCTAACCCTCTGCTTGTAAATGAAGGAGGTTCTTGGCCATGAAAAATTACCAGTTTGCTGTGAAAGTGGTGACTTTCTCTTACTGTGATTTTCATGCTAAAAGGAAGCTGCAAGGTCTTGATGAGTAACTCTCTGTCTTGCTCAAGCTCATTTTCACATTTGAGAAGCAGCTGTTCTTCTAAATGTTCATTCCAAGCAATTTCTTCTTAGATGATGTTATATTTCCTGCCTTTGTAGAATCCATAAAACACTGTAAAACACCTAATAATCAGCTTGAGACTATGTTCTATGCAGTGCTGAGACCTAGGGGTATAAGTGGCGCGACTTAGAGCTGTGATCAACTTGATTTGCAGAGTGGGAGGTCAGTCATGATTGGTTTGTAGCAGATGGAGGATTTTTGGCCTTTTGATGGTTGCCAAGGGTAAAATGCCTTAAAGCGCCACTTCCTAACATAGGGGAGGCTTTTGAAACAGACTTGGATTTTCCTTTTAGAGCTGATGGGCAGACTAGTAGGGCTAAAGCTAGAAAAAATGGTGATAATGGGTTTTATCTTTGACATGGGCGGACTGAAAAGTAGGAGGGTGAAAAAAGTTTTATGAGGGTTTTCTAGATGAAAAATTGACATATGAAAATCAGCTTCTAGAAAACTCAGCTATGGATATAGTCATCACTAACATGTGAAAAATGCGATAACAAGTCGGTATGAGAGCTTGTGGCTAGCAGTGATGAGTTGCGATTAGAGGCTCTGGAGCGGACAAAGAACCTCCGTAGGAAGCCATTTTGAAGAGCCGAGGGAGGGAAGTGGAGTATCGGCAGAAGAGCTGCATTGAATCGGAGTAAAGAGTGGCAGTCGATCAATTAAATACGAGTTGTGTGAGATTATGAGCGGCTATGTGGCTATGCCACTTGCTGGCCCATAAATCCACCAACCTACCTGTATTGTCAAACACCCGCATCCGGGAATTTTTATTAGAAAATATTATATAAATTTTATTATATAAATAATTTAAAAAATTATTTTATTTAAAAATTATTTTTTAAATAATGTCGGAAATGCGACGTTTCTAAAATATGCGTCGATATTGCGACGGTTTGGAGAAAATGTCGCAATACCGACGTTTTTCTCCAAACCGTCGCAATATCGACACCTATTTTAGAAGCATCGCATTTCCAACATGTCTAAAATATGCGTCGGTAGCCAAACAAAGTTATATGGGAGGTAAATAACACTCGTGTCTACACTCAAGGTAAATGATTTTTAAAGTTATATGGCAGGTTTCTCAATACTTGTGTCTAAACCTTTGGAACTCAATTATTCCAAAAATAATTTTATTTACATTTGGCGGAAATTAACTCTTAACCTTTCACTAAATTTTTGTCGGAAGAGTGCCTTTGATCTTTCATCGAATGCATCTGCCGCCTTCTTGCACCTCACTGGACAACCAGAACACCTCACATTCTTGCCTCTCACCAGAAAAACATAACACCTCACCTTCCCCTGCAACCAAAGGTTCCCCGCGGCGCGCTGTCCTTCCCCGACAGCCAGACCTTACTCTTACTGCAGGCCCTTCCTCCATCAACAGGAAAAATGGTAAGATCTCAACTTTGTTGTGAAGTTTCCTTCAGTCCAGTGAAGTTAATAGAAGAAGCAGGGTTTGGTAGCAATGGTTTAGTAACATATTCATTGAATCAAGCATAGAAAGCTTTAGGTTCGATGCCCTAACAAAGATATGAATTTCTATTTCAGATTAGGTCGTATGAAAATAATTTAGGTTACATTTGTGCCCAATCGGACCTTCATCTAATTGTTCATCGGCGAGTCTATTTAAATAATCCCGATCCTTTTCCTTGGTCTGTGGTTTTCAATTTTATACCTATTGTTACTAGCTTTTCCGCCTTCAAGCCTCATTCAAATGGGCCGAAATGCCATATTCAAACACTACATTAAGGCCTGGCCCCTTTTGCCGCAAGCTCAAACCACTTCCCCGCCATGCACCGTTATGAAACTTTATTATAAAGTTTTATGTATATAAAACGCCGTCTATTAATCGCAATCATAATGTTCGCTCCAATCGCGAGTTGGGTTACAACTGTTCCGATTAATCCACCGCAAATATTTGCGATGCGATTGATCGGGTCATCACGCCTCGCCGATTACCCCATCGCCCCGATCGCTCCATCCTCCCCGATCGATCGCGTCACACTTCCTCCCAGTTGCGATTGCAATCACCTCCATACCTCGATCTCCGATCGCGATTGACCTGCTGGGCCCCACCATAAGATACTTCCCCCTGTCCGTATAAAATGCCCTTTTCTTGGTAAATCGGAAATTCATTGGGATTCTAGTTTTAAAAGGGGATTCGCCCCAATCGCATCGGAAATTATCTATGTGTCATCCCTTCCCTCTCCCTCTTCTGATGTCGATTGCGATTAGACCCCCGGGTCTCACTCCATAATATCCACGTCATCTCTTCCACTAATCCTCCCGTACGCCCGCGTGTCATCTACATCCACCCCCGTCATTTGTGTTCTCCGTTGACACATCCTGTCACAAAATTCACGTTATGTACCTCTTCCTCGTTTATTCAGTACCATTCCATTGTAAATCCTACCGCTGCCTTTCACGTCTCCGTCATTCTCTTGTGTTTTTCCATTGTTCCCCATTGTTCACCATTTCCGCGTGTCTTCACCTTCACACACATGTAACTCATCACTCCATTGTCCCAGTGCCTGTTTTCCTTAAAATGTTTGTGGATTTTTGCAGGTTGCAGCAACAGGGAGCCTCCATTAATTTCCGTTCCCATTAACAGAGACCGAATGCATTTCAAAGGACCATTCAACAGATGCAGAATAATGGAGCAAAGATCTGGAGAGATATACAGATAAGACCATCATTTATGGAAGCTAAATGAACATTTATTAAATTCCCAGGGAAATTCAAAAGGGGCGGGTGCTGGTAGCTGAAAACATAAATGAGGTTACAAAGAATATCCGCGGAAAGATCGAGGAGTTCGATTAATAAAACCTTGAAAAATACAAATTTCGGCTCGGGCTCAAGGGCGAGAGTACCATGCAGAACGCAAGCAACCTCAGGTTTTATTGCGAGCGAGATTTTCCTCTCCCGATCAAGTACGGAACGTTGGTATATCATTTTTTTTTCCTTATGTCTTGTTTGCAAAGATATCTCCTCCCTCGGCATTTATTCTGTGGAGCTACAACCGTGCCCACAACACTTCCAACGCCGCCAAGCGGTATGGGCGGGCTCTTTTTTTTTTAACAAATCGTTTTTAATAAGTAAAATAAATGCAACCACCTTCTGTTAGGTTTTGGGGGAAGCTTCTCCTATAAAAGCTAGAAGGAAAGACATTGTAAGGGTTCCATATTTCTATCAGCAAACTGTGCAGTGAAAAGGCTTTTGTATACATTTTGTAATACTTCGGTATGAAGGTTCAGAGCCCGTAGGGTCTCAGTGAGGAGGAGTTATAACTGTAATGAGGATTCTGGTCTTTGGTATCTCACAGTATGTAATTTCTCTTATGTGTTAATACAATATCTCTTCTCATGCTATTCATCTTCTTGTATCATGTTCTAGAATGCGAGTGGCTCACTAGTTTTGCGATGAGATTCATCCTAGTTGATACCCTTTATGAGATTAGTCAAGCGCTTTAAATAGGCCTAGTCATGATATCTTTTCCATGTTCACCTCTTCCATCTTTTACGCTATATCGGTTGTTTAGGAGGGTGCTTTTAAATGCCGAGTTATGTATGGATTCTTGAATTAGCGAGCCCATACGTGGTTTTGTTGTATATATACAGGTGCCGGTCTAATGTCCGTGGTATTTTCTCATTATGTTTCTTCACTGCACTCACTTCCTGATATTTGATTTCTGTGGTATATTATTTGAACTGGCCCTCTTTACAGTAAGCTGTCTCTTAACTATCTGATGCCTTTGTATTGGAGTTTTACATGATGTTCCTACACTATTCTTATCTTTGTATCAGCTTCTGAGAGAGATTGGTCCCATTTAAACTAATTTCCTTGTTCAACAAGAGATAGTAAGAGAGCTTTTGGATTGACAACCCAAGCTATATGATGAGCTCCTTGCTATATTAAGATGTCCTAGGCACTGGTCTATGGCAACTCTAGACTGTCTCTAGGGGTGACAAAACTGTCGACAACATCTTTCTAGTGCCGTTGCCGGGGAACGAATTTGAGAATATCAGTTTCCCTGGGCCTCGACAAATTGTTTTCACTCTCTAATCAGGTGAGCACAGAGAGTTGAAGAGTTGCGTATCTCTCACCTTGGCGACTCCACTGCTTTCATTTGATAAATTTATTGGTAGTCCTGGCTCCTCGTAAGCCGCATTTGAGGTCAGATACATCTCAATCAAAGACACCTTACGTGTCTGACCCAGAGAAGATCATTCATAAAAGAGTTTGGAAGGAGAGGAAATCAGTTCGTGCTGAAAACCCTGAATATTCCGTTGAAGATTATCCGCCCTCTTCTTCTCAAGATATCAGAATAGAAAATCCCAAGTTTTACTCAGAAACTCCACGTAGAGGAAGTGCCTAGATTGAAGAAGATTCTCATCCTACCCTTGAGGTTGAGGAAATTAAAGAAATTACCAAAGTAGCTGCTGTTAACCGTGAATTATTCCCAGCTACGCCCCAGGCTTCCATACAATATATTCCCATTGTTATACATACTCCACTTCCTCCTACTCATCTTCCTTCATTTGTACCTTAGACTGTTGCACAATGCCCACCTCCTCCAATGGCTAGTGTTCCTGCTTTTCTATTGAACAAATATGCTCCACTGGCCTTACCCCAAGTATTAAATGATATGCCATAGGATTATTTGAAGATACTGCCGAGATTCAATGGTGAAAATGAAATTGATGCTCAGAAACATCTTGAGACTTTCTGTTCCTTCGCAGAAAAATTAAATGTTGAACATTTGGATGTGGTCTTAAGATTATTTGTTCAATCTTTGGAGGGTGAAGCCAGAAAATGGTTCAAGACATTGGGAAATCGTTCTGTGACCACCTGAGACGAGATGGAGAATACTTTTCTCAGGAAGTGGGGAGAAAAGAAAGATTATGGTCAGTGTCTTACTGAATTTAATACTTTGAAGAAGAAGCATAATGAAGGAGTGTCAGAGTTTATTAAAAGATTCAACAAGTTATATTTAAGCCTGCCTCCTGAAATGAAGCCCCACGAAGCAGCTGCTAAGATAGTTTTTATAGCAGCCTTTGATTTTGATTTTGGATTCTCATTGAGAGAAAGAAAACCTACCACTTTAGATGATGCTCAGTCGGATGCTCTGGAGTTGGAAGAAAATTTTTCCTCCACCGGGAAACTGAAGGGAAAAATTGAACAAGATACTAGGAGGAGAGGCAAAGAGGAGGTTTCCACCTCTAATCAAGATAAGGATTTAGATAAAATGGATGAAATAAGCAAGATGATTAAGAACATGGTCAAGCTTGAGTTGGAGGCTAAAAATGCAGCTCCCAAGAATTTCTATAATGCTCCAAACAGAGGATACAATCCCCAGTATAAAAGACCACCATTGTAGATATTGCCGAGAGAAACAAAGGAACAACACGACCAGGTACCACATCCCTTGTACCTGGAAGGTCCAATAGATAACTCCATTGAATATGCCACTTATGGATTAGAAGACTCAAATCTTGCTTTTTCGAATAATGATGATATAGAATGCCCATTGCAAGTCAAAGAAGAAGAAGCAGAGATTGACCATTATTGTAAGCAATTCGCTGATTTCATGCAAGCCCAAATCAATGTAAAGTATGATCTCAGATATTCAAGGAAGAGGACCCAAAATCAAGAACAAGAATAGGAGCTACCTCAGAAAGAAGCACCTGCTCAGAAGGAATCAACAACAAAGAGAAACATAGAAAAAGGTAAGAGTCCTCTAAATGCTCCCTTGCAGCCTAATGATCAGATTCCTTATTCTTCAAAAATAGTCAGTCCTCCTAATGCTGAGTCAGTGCCAAAGGAAGTTAAATCTTCAGCTGAAAACAAAGAGTCAAAAGAAGCAGTGATAGAAAAGCCCCCACCTGCTTTCAATTTGCAAAAAGAACTTGAGAAAATTAAGATTCCTGTCCCCCTGACCGAATTATTAAAACAGCCTGTGTATCAGTCTCAAGTTACTTCCTTCATGCTTCCTCCTGAAGTGCCAATTGTGCCTGATAGTTTAAACCTTCAAGAAGAAAGACCCATGGTAGTCTTTGGCCCACATGTCGAGGAGATAGACCCTTCTACTCCTCCTTTTTATGTGTCTCTAGTCATCCATGACCTACTGTTACATAATTGTATGTTAGATTCTGGAGCCTCCCATAATCTTATGCCTCTGTCTGTCATGGAACAACTAGGACTGCAAATTACAAGACCATACAAAGACCTATATTCATTTGATTCTAAAAGAGTTAAATGCTTGGGAATGATTAAAGATTTAGTGGTCAATTTGGCCCAAATTCCAGCAAAGAGTGTGGTCATGGACATTGTGGTGGCTGATATCCCAGCTCGCTTTGGCATGTTGCTGTCAAGGTCCTGGGGTACAAAAATTGGTGGGTCAATCAAGTTAGATTTAACATATGCTACTGTCCCAGTCTTTGGAGGCCAGGAGAGGAGGTTATACAGGGAGACTAGATTTGTTAAAATGGTAACTAAGGCTGACTGCTCAGAGAATTCCCCAGTTTATAACAAAGAGGGAGACTTCTCATGTTTAATGTTAGAAGAAAATCAAAATTATGCTCATGAGCCCCTTTTTGGTCAAATCCAAGCTGAGCAGCCTAAAGAGGACCAGGAATCAGAAATTTGGACTTTGCATTTTGATGGGGCAAATTCAAGGGAAGGCAATGGAGCTGGGGTGTTATTGATCTCTCCTACAGGAAAATGGGTGCCACTGTCCTTCAAATTGGAATATGAGGCTACCAATAATGTAGCTGAATATGAAGCACTATTATTGGGACTACAGACAGCTAGAAACATGGGCATCCAAAGTCTAAAAGTCATGGGAGACTCTGAGCTGGTGGTAAGGCAGATCAGAAATCAATGCCAAACCAAGCATCCTCAGCTGAGAGCTTACAGAAACGAAGTATGGGACATGGTGGAGAATTTCTTCTCAGCATTTAACATACAGTTCATGCCACAGGAGTAGAATAGAATAGCAGATTCTCTTGCTGTAGCTGCCAGTACATTCCGTCCCCCTCAGAATCCACTTTGAAGATACGAAGTGGAGGTACGTTATAGGCCATCCATCCCAGATAATGTGAAGCACTGGCAGGTATTTGAAGATGATGAACAGATGAAGAGATTCATGGAGATAGTGGGAGAATTCTCTAATATGGAGATTGATGATAATGAAGAAGAGGAAACTGAAAATATTGCAGAAAACAGATGGGAAGAGAAGATAGCAGGTAATAAAGTGCTGCAGCTGAAAGGAAATGTTATACCTAGAGGTCTGGTGCCTCTAGAAAGATTATTTAATAAAGATGATATTCCATTGCAGCCAAACAAAGTGATAGAAGAAGATCAAGTGGAAGATTTAAATCTGGGTACTTATGTTGATCCCAAAATTGTAAAATTATCTAAAAGGGTCCCAGAAGAATATAAAGAAAAATATTTGAAGTTGTTTCAATCTTATAAAGATGTATTTGCTTGGTCCTATCAGGACCTAAAAACTTTTGATGTTAATATAATGTAGCATAAAATCCCTTTGAGGGAAGATGCAAAGCCTTATAAGCAGAAGCTCAGACAGATAAATCCTCTGTTGCTTCCCTCTATTGAAAAGGAAATCAAGAAGCTACTGAAGGCCAAAATAATTGTGCCATTAAGATACTCAGAATGGGTAGCAAACCTTGTTCCTGTTCGAAAGAAAAATGGAGAAATAAGGCTGTGTGTGGATTTCAGGAATTTAAATAGAGCATCTCTAAAGGATAATTATCCACTGCCTAAGATGGACTACATCCTGCAGAAAGTGGTGGGAGCATCCAGAATGTCAATGATGGATGGTTTTTCTGGCTATAATCAGATAGCTGTGTTTCCAGAAGATCAAAAGAAGACTGCTTTTACCACACCATGGGGAACATTTATGTATGCCAGGATGCCATTTGGATTAATTAATGCAGGAGCTACTTTTTAGAGGGCAATGGACATAGATTTTGTTGGAGAGAAGGACAAGTTTTTGGTGGTATATCTTGATGATATCACAGTGTTTTCAAAGAATGATGATGAGCATATTGAGCATTTAAGAAGAACTTTTGAAAAATGCAGAAGGTATGGCCTATCCCTCAATCCTCAAAAATCTTTATTTGCATTAGATGAGGGAAAACTCTTAGGGCATATTGTAACTAAAGATGGTGTGAAAATAGACCCTAAGAGAGTTGAAGTAATAAACAATATTTCTTTACCCAGGAATAAGAAGGAAGTGCAGGTGTTTTTAGGCCGAATTAATTTTCTGAGAAGATTTATTCCTAACTATGCTGAGATAGTTAGGCATATAACTGATATGTTGAAAAAGGATAATGAAGTAAGATGGTCCCAGGAGTCTAGAGATGCATTCACCAGGATAAAACAGGCATTTGCTGAAGCTCCCGTGCTAGCTGGGCCAGATTATGCAAAACCATTTATGATTTTTTCATTTGCTTCGCCTCATACAATTGCTGGAGTATTGTTGCAGAGAAATGAAGATGGATATGAGCAGCCTATAGCCTTCTTCAGTCAAGTACTGCATGATGCTGAATTAAAATATAATATATTGGAGAAGCAGGCATATGCCCTGGTAAGGTCCCTCAAGGCTTTTAGAACCTATGTTTTGCAATCTCACATTACTGCATATGTTCCCACAACAGTTGTCAAAGACATTCTTGTTCAGGGGGATAGCGAAGGTAAAAGAGGAAGATGGATTGCAAAAATACAGGAGTATGATCTAGACATAAGGCCTACTAAGCTGATTAAAGGACAGGGACTGGCTAAAATGTTATCTGAATAAAATCATCAAGCTCTGGGCATTAATTTATCAGTGATAGCAAATGAAGAATCTGAAAAAGGAGAAGAACAACAAGGACTAGAGATGGCCACTCAGAAGGTACACATGAAATATCTCACTAGCCCTTGGTATAAAGAAAAAGTTGAATATCTTTTAACACTTAGCTGTCCTCCAAGTTGTGACAAGATAAAATACAGGGCTGTAAGAATGAAATCCCAGAAATACATAATCGCTAATGGACAGCTATATTGGAGAGACCCTTCAGGTATATTACTGTTATGCCTCGCAGAAAATGAAGTGGAAAGCATAATGACAGAATTTCATGAGGGAATATGTGGAGGGAATTACAACTGGAGGGCTATAGCTCATAAGATCCTGAAGACTAGCTTCTACTGGCCGAAATTATTCACAGATGCTTTTGCTTGGGTCAGAGCATGTGACAAGTGTCAAAGATTTGCAGAAAGACATAAATTAGCAGCTTTGCCTTTGATTCCTGTTCATGTGAATGAACCATTTCAGAAATGGGGATTAGATTTTATAGGAGAAATACATCCCCCGTCAAGTGGCCAACATAAATGGATACTAACAGCCACAGATTATTTCACAAAGTGGGTGGAAGCCATACCTACAAGAAATGCTACAGATGCTGTGATAATCAAGTTTATGGAAGAAATATCATATCCAAGTTTGGTTGTCGTGCTAGGATCGTAACTAACAATGCACAGGCTTTCAAGTCTGCCAGATTTGTAAATTTCTGCCAACAGTATAACATCATATTGACTCGCTCCACAGCTTACTATCCACAGGGAAATGGCTTAGCAGAGTCTTCTAACAAAACCCTGGTGAGGGCCTTGAAGAAAACAATAAATGATAATCAAAAGAATTGGGACTCCCAATTAAAATTTTCTCTATGGGCAAATAGGATAACCAGCGAGAGAGCAACAGGGAAATCTCCCTACGAGTTGGTGTATGGGCGAGCATCTGTGTTTCCTGTGCAATTGGCGCTGCCAGTAGCACGTTTTATGCAGGAAAGCCAGGAAGAACCAGATGACATGGTCAGAAGAATCAATCAGTTGGTCGAATTAGAGGAAACACGAAACCAGGTGAATCAGAGATTGATAGAATACCAAGAGAAAATGAAACATATATTTGATCAGCATGCAGGAAATAGGAAGTTTCAAATTGGAGATCTGGTGCTCAGATGGGATGTCCGGAGGGCCGAAAAAGGAAAGCATGCCAAGTTTGATCCCCTCTAGTTTGGTCCATTCAAAATTGTAAAGCAGGGAGGAAATAATACTTTTGTGTTGGAAAATTTACAGGGCGATGTGTTGGATGCCCCTGTGAATGGACAATTTCTCAAGCCCTATTTTCAATGTTGATCCAGGCAGAGCAAGCTTGATTGTAATATATTGTATATATATTTTTCACTTCAGTTTTGGTTTGATGAGTGCGTTGATAAATTTTGAAGAAAAATTCTAAAAAAGCGGAAGATCAAGATATGCACAGAAAAGATCAGTGGTCTGCAGGTTCTCGACGCATTCAAGTATGAACACACCGTCCCCAGGTGGAGCCAAATGTTGTACCCAACCAGATCTTCATCTAATTGTTCATGGGCAGTCTACTTAAATAATGCTGATCCTTTTCCTTTGTCTGTGGTTTTCAATTTTATATCTATCGTTACCAACTTTTTCTGCCTTCAAGCCTCATTCAAATGGGCCGAAATGCCATATTCAAACACTACATTAAGGCTTGGCCCCTTTTGCCACAAGCTCAAACCACTTCCCCACCATGCATCATTATGAAACTTTATTATAAATTTTTATGTATATAAAACATCGTTTATTAATCGCAATCGCAATGTTCGTTCCAATCGCGAGTTGTGTTACAACTGTTCCGATTAATCCATCGCAAATATTTGCGATGCGATTGATCGGGCCATCACGTCTCGCCGATTACCCCGTCGCCCCGATCGCTCCATCCTCCCCGATCGATCGCGTCGCACTTCCCCCCAGTTGTGATTGCAATCACCTCCATGCCCCGATCTCCGATGGCAATTGACCTGCTGGGCCCCACCATATGATACTTCCGCCTGTTCGTATAAAAGGCCCTTTTCTTGGTAAATCAGAAATTCATTGGGATTTCAGTTTTAAAAAGGATTCGCCCCAATCGCATCGGAAATTATCTGTGTGTCATCCCTTCCCTCTCCCTCTTCTGATTTCCGATTGCGATTAGACCCCCGGGTCCCACTCCATAATATCCACGTCATCTCTTCCGCTAATCCTCCCGTACACCCGCGTGTCATCTACATCCACCCCCGCCATTTGTGTTCTTCGTTGACGCATATTATCACAAAATTCATGTTATGTACCTCTTCCTCATTTATTCAGTACCATTCCATTGTAAATCCTACCGCTGCCTTTCACGTCTCCGCCATTCTCTTGTGTTTTCCACTGTTCCCCATTGTTCACCATTTCCGCGCGTCTTCACCTTCACACACATGTAACTCATCACGCCATTGTCCCAGTGCCTGTTTTCCTTAAAATGTTTTTGGATTTTTGTAGGTTGCAGCAACAGGGAGCCTCCATTAATTTCCATTCCCATTAACAGAGACCGAATGCATTTCAAATGACCATTCAACAGATGCATAATAATGGAGCAAAGATCTAGAGAGATATACAGATAAGACCATCATTTATGGAAGCTAAATGAACATTTATTAAATTCCCAGGGCAATTCAAAAGGGGCAGGCGCTGGTAGCTGAAAACATAAATGAGGTTACAAAGAATATCAACAGAAGATCAAGGAGTTCAGTGTCCGGCACTGAAGAATATAAATTCCGGCTCCGGGCTCAAGGGGCCGAGAGTACCATGCACGAACACAAGAAACCCTCTTCAAGGTTTACTGCAAAGATATTTTCTCTCCCGCTCAAGACGTAGAACGTTGTATATTATCTTTATGTCTTGTTTGCAAAGATATCTCCTCCTCAACATTTATTCTATGGAGTTGCCTAAGAAAGTACCCACAAAGACTTCGACACCCCGCGCATGGGTGGGCTCTTTTCAAAATCGTTTTTAATAAGTTAAATAAATACCCGCCAACCACTCCTTCAAGTAGGTTTTGGGCTTCTCCTATAAAGCTCCAGGAGAACGTATTTAGTGGAGGTTCCATTTCTATCAAAGAACTCAGGCAAGAAAAGGCTTCGTATACATCTCAGAATAATACTTGTATGAGGGTTCGCAGCCCGTAGGGTCTCTGCAGCAAGGAGGAGGAGTTAAGCACCAAAATGAGGATTCTCAGTTTTGATATCGCACAAAGATGTTGTAATTTGTCTATGTGTTATCATTAACATCTCATTTCATGCTATTCATCTTCTTGTATCATGTTCTAGAATGCGAGTGGCTCACTAGTTTGCAGTAAGGATTCATCCTTGTTGATGCCCTTTCTGGAATTAGTCAAGCGCTTTAAATAGGCCTAGTCATGATATACTGTTCCATGTTCATCTCTTCCATATTTTCTACTATATCAGTTGTTTTAGGAGGGTGCTTTTAAAATGCCAGGATTGTGTATGGATTCTTGAATTGGCAAGCCCATGCATGGTTTTGTTGTATATCTGGGTATCAGTCTAATATCAACTGGTATTTTCTCATTATTTCTTTCACTGCATCCACTCTCTGATATTTGATTTCTGTGGCATATTATTTGAACTGGCCCTCTTTACAGTAAGCTGTCTCTTAACTGTCTGATGCCTTTGTATTGGAGTTTTGCATGATGTTCCTACATTATTCTTATCTTTGTATCAGCTTCAGAGAGAGATTGGTCCCATTTAAATTAATTTCCTTGTTTAACAAGAGATAGTAAGAGAGCTTTTGGATTGACATCCCAAGCTATATGATGAGCTCCTTGCTATATTAAGATGTCCTAGGCACTGGTCTATGGCAACTCTAGGCTGTCTCTAGGAGTGACAAAATTGTCCACAATAGGTCTGACAATCGCACAAGTCTCCAAACACAGTCTAAGGATGTTCAAAAGGAGCATAACTAAGTCCTCAATTTCTTCGTTGATCTGAGAAAGGGATCATCATGAATTTATTAATTTTTTGTAGTGAATTCTTTGACAAGGACAAAATAATAGTACAATTAAAAACAAAGGGATCGGTATAGCTTCAAGAGGAGATTCATCTGAACGGATCCCAAACCGTAAAGTATAAAATAAAAGGCCAAACCTTGTAATAAATGATTCAAACGAATTCCTGAAATGAAACCCTAAAAGAATCCAAATTTTTTCCCAAAAACATATGCCAAAAACAAGAATCCTTTAGCTCTTTCGCTAGTCAGGAGAGACATTCTATTTGTTGTTTTAGAGAGCTTCATATATGCTTGAATAATTTCCCTAAGAAGGGCCAAGTCCCTGATTGTACAATGCACCACATACCTGATCCAACACTAAACCTTACAAGGGTCAAAGTTTAGAGTAATGGTCACAATAGATTGTTCGTTGAAGTGATTTTAGGAGAATTAATTAATAGTATTTATATAGTTCTTCAAGGCTTGAGAGAGGGATTCATAAGATTATTCGTTGGAGGATTTCTTACTAATTAAATTTTTAAATTTTAATTCCTTAGGACCTAAGCATTAGCCCTTGTAGAGAATATTGACATTTGACAAAGATCAAAGCCCCTTGTAATACTTCATATCTTTTATAAAATATCTTTACCACACCTAAGATGGAATAACACTTCTTCCTTGAGTTAAATAAGTGTTGGGCTATGGCAGGGTGCCACATCACCATGCATTGGGTTTTAGCCCATGATCTGGGGTTTTCAACTTCAAATGAGGATATCTTACAATCCATGAAGAACCACTCGGCATGCCACATGGAACTAGAAACATATCGA
Organism: Pinus albicaulis; assembly: GCA_034641835.2. Lineage (NCBI taxonomy): Eukaryota > Viridiplantae > Streptophyta > Pinopsida > Pinales > Pinaceae > Pinus > Pinus albicaulis. The sequence continues at coordinate 278,251 of JAXQQM020086845.1, forward strand.
CAAGGAGAATCTAATGGCAAGGATTTTCATGACAAATTCTAAATAATTTTTTTTTAAACCACCTTGAGTTTCTACTCTCTCCTCAAAACCACATTGAAACTATGGGAGGTTTCTCAATACTCGTGTTCACGCATCGTCCACTATCATAGGCCCCACTCACCCTCCTTGTTGCTATCCCATGAACAATTTTTCAATAAACACTGACGTCCCAAGATCAACTTTTATCTTTCTCATCATCGTGATCTTGTCCTAGATACTCAAATGGATTACCATCGTTTTCAAAAAGAAATAAATTAAGCCAAATATGCCAAATATGCTACCACAACTTTGAGTGCACAATTTATGAGCCACAAGTCCAAGAATAGGTCACAAGAAAAACTAGTTGCACAAGTCCGAGCTACTACAGGTGCATACTTTAGAATATTCACTCAAAAATATGAGGAAACACACCATTATTAATAAAACATTCATCCATGCAGGGACATAGGGACAATTTGAAACAAGGATCATATCACATGATATATTATTTTTATGATGCGAGGATGAAGGGGTCAACCTTTGATATTCCAATACTCAGAGAGTCCACAACATATATTATAGGAATTATTTCTATCATATTCATTTTAACAAGTTTCACTCAAGCTCAAAAAGAGTTTCCAGAGCATGGTTCTTTAAAATGTTGAATACTTATAACATGACTAAGGAATTGATACCATATTTTTAATGCATTTCCTTTGGTTATGTGGGAGTATCCATATATTCTTTGACATCAGGCTTAGTATTGTTAAAAATTAGACGCAAAAAATAGACCTAGATTTCAAGTGGTAACTCCTTCTTTCTTAACATGACCCTTTTTTGTCATTTTGGAAAATTATGGACTCGTTCTTTTTAAGGCATCAATGAATCAATGTTTAATACCTATACTTGATTAGCTACCCTTTCTTTTCCATAAATGAAAATATATGAAAAATCTCCCCCTTTGTCCTTGATGGAAATACATTTGTTATATCTCCCTCTATCTTTGTGTTTCTTCTTCTTCACTCCACCTTTGACATCAATGACAATGGATAACTTTCTCTGTTATCTACTCCCCCTATTTGTATTTCTCTCTGACTATATCTTCTCAACATGACCTCTCAGGTACTTCCTCTGTCTATGTTGCAATAGAAATTATAGAAAAATTTCATGGTATTATATAATATAAATATATCCTTATGTGGATCAAAACATTTACACACTTCTTATGAAGCTTCAACAAGCTCTGTATCGGATCAACCTAAGACTATTATTGTGGCCTCACTTCCAAATATAAAGGTACAATTATGTTTTCTAATGAATAATTTGTCTTTGCCTAAATATTTCTTATATGTGGTCATGAGAAATGATGCTCTACAAGATTAATTTATGGTTGTCACTTGGTATAGGCCAAACCCTTCATAAAGTTGAAGTCAATCTCAATCTGGGAGGAAGGCATTTTAATATCTACTGCAAATAGTCCTCTGATATTTTCATCATCTTTTTGTTCAGAAGTATGATCTCATTAGTGTTGCTACAAGATTTTTTTTTTTTTAAACCGATAGGCTTGGGCTCCTACACAATTCTTTGTAATATTGTGTCCACTTTTAATTTTCAATGTCATCTTATTAATTTCCTCTATGATGCCACTCATAAGGTACCATTTTTTGTAGTGGTTCATCTTTAAAAATGTGATTTATATTTGCAACAATATATTTGTGGTTAGGTACAAAGGAGCACCAAAAAGTCCCAATTATTTCACTACCAACACCATCGACATAATTGGTGCATACACTGTCTTGTTCCTCTCTATTTGAGGACCTTATAGCAAGAAGAGGTTTTTACTCTTTCAAAATTCCCATGTTTAACAACAACACTGTCCAAAGTCATGTTATTGCTTCAGTGTCAACCAGTTGGGATCTAAAGAGCTTTCCTTTGTTGAACATAATGGGAATTGCACTGCAATTCGTCATCTTTTTGATTGAATACTAAAATATTTTCCTTTTTAGATACATATAGTGCTTGACATGTGCTTCCCCTAACTATATGCATGTTCTTCCCATGATTCCCTTAAATTGATCAATAATAAGTATTGATGCTTGATCATTCAAGAAACATTCAACGTGTTCTTATTTTGGTGCAACCTGCTTCCTTCTCCAGAAATTTGTGACTCCTTTCCCATGCTTGGTCGAAGATTCTTTAGGTTTTTTAGGGACCTACTTTAATTGGCAATATATCGCTAAATTTCTAACATTATGGCATTTGTAGCATTCAATTTTTTACATGAATGATGGGGCATAATTTCTCTAGGTGTGAAAATTGGAGTATCTCCCTACAATATTACTGAGTAAAAGATTGTAGTCCTCCTTGTTATACTCCCTGCAAACCTTTTCCATATGCCCAAAATTTGAACATGAGTGACAATAGCAAAAAGATATAGTTTGATACTTGGAAACTGAGGATTTCCTTAATGCTTCTATGAAACCGTTCTACCTTGAGGTTATTTGATTGTAATCCAATTGACTGTTATTATAATTGCACAAAAAAATATAGGCACTGCAAGCCAAGAGAAGCATCAGTGAGTAGAATAGGCATTTTCTCATTTCAATTAGGTAGTGTAAATTAATGGACAGTAGTTGGACAAGGAGACACCCTTAGATTTTCTAGGTGTTAATGGGAAATGTGAGCAGATAGGTGGGAATCTGTAATGAAAAAAATCAAATCTTTAGACCCTGGCTTGGGGTCAGCTATTGAACTAGGAGAAAATCTGCAAGGATAAAGAAGATATTTAAGGAGAGAAAATAAGTCAATTTTCTGGGAATTTTGTTGGCAGGGAGGCATTACCAAGTCACCCATAATACTGGAAAGTTTTTCTAGTGGGGAGACATTGCCAAGTGACAAAATTCATTGTTGGAGATGAAATACAATCTAGGAGGCAACCACAATACTAGAAGATTTTAATATTATCATTAGAGGTAAGAGGTACACTCCAAGAGAAAGCCATAGTATTCTGTTGCAGTTAGTATTCACTAAAAGGTGATCCACTAGTGGGAGAGAATATTAGATTTTGAGTCCCTAACAATCACAAAGTCCAACACCAAATAGATATGAGTTTTAAACCTTATCTTTGACGAGGTGTTGTCATGATCCACTGATGAATTGTTAGTGAGATCCAGATCTAGAATGTTTCAATTGATGTACTATAAATTCATATCATGAGATCAATACAAGAGTAAGAATATGGCATAAAGTCTTCTCCACCATTTTCTTGTTGTGTCTTGCTTGTGCTTAATTATTAGCACGGTACCAGAGCCATGGCTAGCTAATTATGAGAAAAAATATGTTTCCCCACCAATAAAATTGCAGATCTACATCCATGAATGTAACAGAGAGGGAACCAATGAGATGATCAGTGAATTGTTGTTGGGGCTTTCCACAGCATAAGATCAAGTCCAACAGTGTGTACCTAGATCAAGATCAAGGCTTCTCGGAGGCATACTATAACGTCGCTCTTTCGATGAAAGCCAAGCAAGATTTGAGGTTTTCTACTAGATCCTTTCAGCATTTCGAGCTCTTTTTCTGTTTCTTGGTCAAGTTAAATTCAATCCAAGACTTTTCTGTTTCTGATTCTGAGCATCTTGAACGAAATTATGTTTTCAGCTCTTTTTCTATTTCCAATCCTTTGTTTCAATGTTTTATCTCTATCATTCATCCTTCGAATCAAATAAAAGAGCTTTCTTACAATCTGGATCTAGTTTTTGAAGTTATAGGTACTTAATTCAATGAAAGTTGATCCGATTTGTGCTGTTGGGTTTTTCAAATTTGTGAAGCCTAATCAATATGCAGTGAGGCTGATCATCAAGATATACATTTTACAAAATGCCTAAAACCTATCACAAGCTTACCATAACACTTAATATGGCCTACGAAGGAAAACTGTTATCTTACCCGATCAATGGTTCTTATATCAAGAACTACTTAGATATTGTTGAGGGATCTGTTCATATATGAAACTGTTCTGGTCATTTTTCTTCTTTTTTTGTTTTGCTTTATTTTATGTTTACTCTCTTTTTATGTTTTATATTGTTACCCTTTTTCCTACATTTGATATGTCAATCCTTCATTGATACATAAAAATGTCAGATATGTGTTTTTGATAAACTTAACATAAGAACACCATTTTTTTTTACTCGCTACAACCTACCCAAAGGTGAAACAAGCTCAAAGGTATAACTATCACAGTTTTAACATTACTTGATTTTAAGCTTGAGTAATCTTGTCATAGTTCTAGTATAATCCTTTCATGAACTTGTCACTATAATGCGACGTTTCATTTTTTTTAAAATATTTGTAAACTTTCGTCGGAAGAGCGACTTTTCATAATCTGATATCTCCTAATTTATGCAAGCTCCAAAACATAAAAGTGGACAACAACAAAGAAGATGCTGCAATTTGCAAATGGAACATTGGACTTTGGCATTATACATGGGAACAACAAGGACTTCAGTTGTATGGTTGTTTATACTTAGAGGTAACTAGTGCACAACATGATCTAACTTACCACCACTAGATCCAATTCAAGCTACGCAGCCAGCAATATCTCCCAATTTATGCAAGCTCCAAAAACATAACACTAGACAACAACAAATATGGTACTACCATATATAAATGGGACATTGGACTTTGGATTTTATATGGGGAAAGCAACAAGTCTCAGTTGTGGTTTGTTCAAAGTTAGATTGGACAGGATCCATGGATGAAAGGAAGTCTACAACAGGTTATGTGTTCAGTCTTACTTTTACTTATACTCAACCACTCCAGGGCCTCTTTAATGCACAAAGTTTATGTATTAGAAAGGTAGATTTAGAAATTATTTCAATTTTCATTTTGTGGATTCAAGTTAGATATTGTTTTCAAGTTTTCACATTTCTAATTTTATTGCAATGTGGCAGAATAATCAGGGCAGTACAGGAACAACCCCAAGACAGGATGATCGCGGAAAGGGGCCAGCAGAAGAGCATGTAAAGTGCCAACATTGCTCTATCTTCAGGTATTTTAGTTATTTACATAATTGAAATAATATTAATTTTGTTCAAATATGCAGACACCTGGCCATGGTACGCCTGATGATTCTTTGTATGAGGAATATCTTTCTTCATCCCCATGTCCATTGCTGTTGCTGCGAAAAAAGGCACGAAAAAAAAAGTTGGAATTTGAGTGTTTGCTAGACATGCCTCAAACACCTGAAATAGAAGCGAGGATAACATAACTTATGACCCAGCTAGAAACGTATAAGATAATAATAAAAAATCAAAAGAATATTTTTTTTGTTCTGCATGAGATGAATTGTGATAGTTTGATTTTTATTTTTTACATTAACTAAACTAACAAAAAAATTCTTTTGTATGTAGCGTTATTTGACACCTGCTGCACCCGGTGTTGGTGGTAGTGGGACACAAGGGCAAGATATTGTTGAGCGAACCTCTCATACACCTTCTACGTCTTTAGGTGGCAGCCAAGAAACACACCTTGCCCAAGAAGACACCCAGTCAACTGCTGAACGTGTTGGCAGTGATGAGGCTGAAATGGCCAACTATATTATTGTGTTTCTTGGAGCTACACGTGTCAGCTCCATGGGGACCATTGATGACACGTTGTTGGTGAACGATGAAGGTGTCCCTATAAATCATGTACAACTCCCAGGTAAGTTTTAATATTTTAACTATTTCATGTACTCTATCTAAACTATATTTTATCATGATTTTTATTTTTAAATTAATGACAATATCTTTTTTCTGTGTAGGAAACAATAAGTTCTAAAAGTTTTTTGAGAGAAAGGCGTTGATAATTTTTGGCCCAACTATACACAGAAGGTGGAATTCCCAGAATTCCAACCTGAAAAAAGAACTTCTAGATTATCTAGAAGCCCTTTTTGGGGTCGGCACCTTTGACAAAAGAGCGGTGGCTCGGGTAGTTGGCAAATATTTTAAATATACCAGGGACACCTATAGGACACAATTGAAATTTAACCATAGATACGAGAATCCTCTCACAGTTCCAGAGAGTGATTGGAGAGCACTCATCCATGGCGAAAAAGAGACAAGGGCAAAGAAAGAAGGAAAAATGCTAACTGGACCCGCAAGGTAAATTAAAAATTTAATTCAATAGCTTTAATTTTCTTATGTCTAAAATAAAAGTGTGTTATGTCATATCTGACTTCAATCTTTTGATGATAGGTTTCCTAACACCTCGAAGGAAACCAAAGCTAGGATTGAAAAAAAGGACCATTACAAGCTAGGCCAGGGCGGCTACTTGAAATTAGTCGCAAGAATTGTAAGTAGTTAAACATCTTATAATTAATTGTATCACCTTCCAAATTTTTTGTAATCCGATCAAATAACATTAGAAATACACAATCATATGTAATGTAGGGTGATTAGTTTGGAGCGAAAACTACATAGGAAGATAAAAAGATTGCTTTCCATTCTGGCTATCAAGTTGTAGTTGAACATCGTAGAAGCTTGGGACAGGTCCCAAGATCCTTATCAACATTTCAATATGTTTGTTTTCGTCCATAAATTTAATGTATAACAACTTTGTTTAAATCAGGGGAGCATCACTTCCGACGAGCCAAATAACCCAGTTGTAGAGCAGTGCGTTGAGAATGAAATATTTCCAGATGTACATGTTCCTCGTGTGAAACCTGATCATTGTAGTGGGGACCAGGCTGACAATGCTACTATCAGTGAGGGTCGTGACGGTAATTAATTTACACTTAGAATTTTTTCTAATTATACCTTGATGGTTGTCCTTATAATGTTTTTTGTTTAAATGACAGAGAATTTTGTACTTGATGATCTTACCACCAGAGAGGAAGACAGGGCAACGGTCCCAACGGCGACAACTTGTGCACTAGGTAAATAATCTCATTGCAATTTTTTTTTATTAATATTACCGAACTAGTTCAATGATATTTAAAATCTGACAATTAAAATTTAATATTATCTGTTTTTGTAGGTGATGCCCCATCACTGCATGAGACCAGATGTCGTGACTATGCAACTAGGTCAGCTATGCGGGAAAGGCACGAAACAAGAGTAGAGCACGATGATGTTGATGATGTAGTTATGAGCTTTAGAAATAGGAAGAAGAAAAAGAAAATTTGATGATGTAAAATATTGTATTATTATAAGACAAATGTTACCATACTTGGAACGTTTTTTGCATTATATTAAAACTCACTTATCATACTATTTTTATGTCAAACACTTTCAATGTTTTCTTGCATAATTTTTGTTGCATTGTTTTTTATTAGTTATTGAATATTTTTTTTATGCTCGTGAAAGTAAAAAATGAAATATAGAAGATTGGGTATTGGGGAATTGAGAGTGATGTGAGGGGGGGAGGGGCCATAAGAGCTTCCACCTTCACGTGGTTGGCCCTGTTTAGTAGAGAATAATTTATTGGAGCGATTTAATCTTGGAGCAAACCTCCCTTGATCCAGCGTAGCAACAAAAAAGTCACTGTTGACTTAGTTGCTACTCTTTCATATCGTGGGAGGCTTGTTCCAAGTTCATGTGACTCCAATAAATTGTTCTTGAAACGAAGAGGAGCTTATTCAGGTATGTTTTGACATTTTCAACATATGTTCTAACATTATCATAAGAATGCATCTTAGAGTAAAAAATACTACATCGATTACTTGTATTTATTGTATAGATAATGATGGATTTTGATTGACTTGGCAGTGTAGGTACAAATCCTCTTGCATCATGAGCAATACAACTTGTCAACCAGGGTCATGTCCAGGATATTTTTGCTTGTGCGCTTGACCAAGTTCGTAATGTCACATTTTGTAAGTTCTTTTACAGTTCATAATTCAATATTAAGCTTGTTCATGATTATTATCTAGGTTTTTTGTATGTGTTTTTTCATCTATTTGATTGTAAGCAACTCTGCATGTTTCCTGTTGTTCACTATGATTTCTCCATTTACCACTCCCAGGATGAATCTAACTTTATTGTCCAATTTCAGCAAATCAAGATGAAGGTTGTCCAATTGGACTTTAAGCGGTTCCTTGGCCTTTGTGTTCAGCTAGGGAATCAATAGCGAAGGAAACTATGCCCTATCCGCCATCGGAAGTGGCCTGAGAAGGGTCGACAATGTCTTTTCCCATCTCTGTAGCATAAGGTCTCCAAGATACCAAAATTACCTTCTTTCTATGAGAAAGACAAGCTAATATGCACAAAAAATCCAACAAAATGGTTTGCAGTTTGTTTAAGAAAATAAGATTGAAAGAAATATAGGATATTCGTGCCTTTTCACTCAGCATATGGGTCATGACTAAGGTTTCCCACTTCTAACTCTAGAAGATCCACCTAGTACTTTTTACATTATTAATGAATTACATAGGTAAAATTAAGAATTATAGTATGATTTAATAAATCCAAAAAATAAAATTCGTATGGAACTTCTATTGTGTTTTTCAATATACGGTGGTGGTGGTGGTGAGGGGGTGTGGGGAAGAACATTGCAAATGAAATAGGTAACTTGACCTCAAAACGAGAACTCTAGCCCAAAAAGACTCAAAAAACATGAAAAAACACCCCAAAAACAAAAAAAGTGTATTCCAGAACGCACTTGGTTTTTTTTGAAGGTCAAATTTCAACATTTTATAAAATCATGCTAAAAACAAAATTGTTTCTTGAAAAAAGGATTGAAAAAACACCCTCAAAACAAAATTAGTTGATGCTGGAATAACAAAAAAAAAAAATTGTGTCATATTTTTGACATTTTAAAAATAGAAATAACATTTTTTAATTTTTAAAATTCAAACATTAAAAAAAAAAACCTAAAATTTAAGAAAAAAAATAAATTTAAAAAATAAAAACTTTTAAAAGCTTAAAATTTAAAAATATATGAAGATAAAAAAAATTAAAAAATTTAATTCAAACATTAAAAAAAAAACCTAAAATTTAAGGAAAAAATAAATAAATAAATAAAATTAAGATTAAAATTCAAAAAAATATAGAAATTAAAAAATAAAAATAAAAACAAAATAAAAATATTAAATTACAAAAAAAAACAAGTTAAAAAAGAAGAAAATTATAAAAAATAAAGTATAGAAATTAAATTTAAAAAAGAAAAAACATTATAGAAATTAAAAAGTAAAAAATAGAAAAAATTAATTAAAAATAAAAAATGAAAAAAATACAATAAAAATATTAAATTTAAAGAAATATAACAATTCAAAATTTAATATCTCCCTATATATATATATATATATATATATATATATATATATATATATATGAACTTAAATTAAAAATATATATAGTAGATTTTATTATATATATATAAATTAAATTTTAATAAATAAATGAATAAAAAATTAAATTTTGAAATAAAAATTAAATTTTAAATATAAAGAAAAATAAATAAAAACATTGTTAAAATAAAAACTTTAAAAATCAATTAAAATTGAAAAATTGAAAAAAAAAATTAAATAAAATATATTAAATAAAAAATAAAATAAAAAACAAATTAATTTGAAAATATTAAGTTTAACTAAAAAAAATCTAATTTTAAATACACAATTTTAATTGAAATAAAAAATATATAAAAATTTTATGTAATTAAAAAAATAATAATAATAATAATAATAAATTTAAAAAAAAATATTAAATTCAAATAAATTAAAAAAAAATACAAAATTTACTAAAATTTAAAAAATTAAATGAAAAAACTAAACATAAAATTTAATAATTAAAAAATATATATATGAAAAAAAAAATCAATTAAATAAAAAAAATACAAAATTTAATAAAAATTATTAACAAAATTTAGAAATAAATAAATAAAAACAAAAAAGAACAAAATTAAAAAAAAATTAAAAAAAAAAAAAAAACAAATTAAATTTCAAATATTAAAAAATAAATAAATAAACTTTTTTGAATATATATATATATATATATATATATATGAAAAAATAAAAAAATAAAAAAATAAAAATAAAAAAAAGAATTTTTTGATCGTGGTGGCACCGCCAATCGGCCTCCCGCCCAGGTGACAGCAGATGCCGGCCGCTAGGCGGGAGGCGGTCAGGAATCGCGGAATTGCCCTGAGGCGGATTACGGGAATCGCCCTACACTTAACACGGAGGGCGATTCACGGAATCGGCCTCCCACAGTGGCGAGCGGAGCGGCCGGCGGGTCAGGTGGGAGAACACCACCCAGTGAACGGCCTCATGAGCCACCTAAACGAGGAGGCCAACTAAGTGCCATGGTGAAAAATATTTTTATTTTTATTTTTTATTTTATTCTTAATTTTTAATATATATATATATATATATATATATATATATTAATTCACAATTTTATTTATTTATTTATTTATTTTTTGAAACAAGATACCTAAATTTACAATTCAATTGTTTTTAAATTTTTTCAATTGTTTTTTTTTTTTAAATTCAATATTTTAAATTAAATTATTTTTTAAAATTTAAAATTTATTTACTAAATTTATTAAATTTTAATTTAATTTATTATTATTTTTTTTAATCTTTTAGTTTATTTAGTTTTTCATTTTTAAAATTTATAAATTGTTTCATTTAAAAATAAATAGTAAATTTATGGATATTTGTTTTTTAATTATTTTCACGTGGTTTTTTTCATTTTTTTGTTTTTTAATGATAGGTTTTCTTATTTTAATTCTTTTATTTTAATTTTCTTTTTCAATTTTAAATTTTGTTTCTTTTTTTAATTTGTTTTTTTTTGTTAATTTTAAAATTTGTATTTTTTTTTCTTCTTATTATTATTTTTTAATTTAATCTTTTTAATTTATTTTTTTCTTTTTTGTATTTTATTTTTTTATCTAAATTTTAATTTGTAATTTAAATTATTTTTAAATTTTCTATTTAATTTTTTTTAATTATATGGATTTTTTAATAATTGAAAAAAAAAAATTTTGATGTTTTTTTTTTAAATTTTTTTTTTGTTAATTTTTGTTTTTTCTTTAAATTATGTGTTTTTTTATAAATTTTGTCATTTCTTTTGATATAATTTTTCGAATATTTTTTGTTTTTTTTTTAATTTATTTTTGTTTTTTTTAAATTTTTATTTTTTACGAGTTAATTTTGTTTTTTTTTTTTTACATTTTTTATTGGTTTTTATTGTTTATATATATATATATATATATATATATATATATATATATATATATATATATATATATATATATATTTATCTAAGTTTTGTGTTTTATTACCAACATGAAAATCACCACTCTAAAATAAAAGGTTGATGCTGCATCAATACGTTTCAAAATTAGCATGAAAATCACCGCTCTAAAAAAAAAAAGTTGATGCTGCATCAATGCGTTTCAAAATTAGCATGAAAATCACTAACATTTTAAAACAAATATTCATACTTCATAAATCAAAATATTAGAGTGTCGAAAATGTGCTCCAAAAAAAAAAAGGTGATTCTGCATCACCACTTTTCCATCTGGGTGCTGCTAAAAAAAGTGAGTATAGATGCGATTACCTACTGTAATCTTGATGTTGAGGTGTTAGTTCATTGGACATGTTGTTTCCAAGGCATTCATAACTTCTATAGGCAATGAAATCAAATTTTGTCGAAGACCCATTTGAGGTAGCAAAGATATCTTTCTATTGGTATATCTAAATTGTTCTTTCGTAGCTCATGGAATGGGGAAATGTCCACTGGAACTCAAGGTATGTGCAACCTTGTTGTGTTATATACCTTTAGAGCTTCAATTGATGATATATTTCAATTCGGGGAGTGAAATGGAATCTTGTGAAAAAACAACTTGGAACAATACCCCTTTTCTCCCAATGATTGCTTTTCTGATATTTTCTCCCAATGATTGCTTTCGAATATTTTATGTATATCTTGGTAGTAACTTGTAAGTCAGGCTACGAAAGATCCCACATTTCTTTATAGTATTAACAACCAATTCCATTAAGGTTATTGTCAGGACATCTATGGTTGATCCTTGATCACATTATATTTTAGGCTTTGGGGAAATGCAAGGTGGATCGATGTGAAGGTATCTATGCATGACCACCCTGCTTTCCTCAATAATTATCTAGGATTGGAAAAGAATTTTAAGTGCTTTGGGGATTCTTTCTTCAAAATCCTTTTTGCTTGGTGGTACAACCATCAGCTGCTTTTAGGGAAACTATCTTATTCTTTGCATATTTAGGTATTAGGGATTTTTAAAAGGATTTGGTGTGCCTATCCCCTAACATTAATCCATCTATTTTGGTTTGCAATTGGGCTTTCTAAACCTTCTACATTTTATCCACTTATAAATCATGTTTGAGATTGGATCCTGACACTAAATTGTGTTGTCATAGGGTTTGAGCTAAAGCCTATGAGGAAGTTGTTCTAGCTCATCTTTAACATCTTTGTGATGCTTTCACTGATGGTGGCGATCTGTCTCACATAGTCATGCAGGAAGGTTGATAACATTTCCCTATCAGGTAGTACATCCTTTAACCTCCCCTTTCTCTTGGCAATAAATTCCAAATTATTTTGATAAACTCAACACAAGCGGGATGTGAGTGTGAGACGTAAGTATTAACCACAATTCTGAATGCACATTTTTTTAGTACCCCATGAGATGGAAAAAACAAGAGGTTGATGGTTGGATTGGAAATTTTTCCCATTAGTACTTGAACAATATGGCTACCTGCATGATCTAAGAAAAAATATTTTTCTCGAATAGTAGGGTCCTGTCAAGTCTGTACAACACTCTAGCTGATTTTTTTGCAAGTTGACATGTGAACCATAACTCAGAGGAGACAAGGATTCTAAATTTATTTGGTTTGCAGTGGCCCAATCTAACGTTGAGGGCTTTTAAAACAACACATTCCCACTAGGGGATTTGAATTACTAGTAGCTCCTTGTTGTCATGGGTCTCAATCATGTTAAAGTCACTACATTACTAGCTAGTGGGCATCTGTAAACTCATCATCCATTCAGTGTCCAAAGGTTGTGCATTCTGAAACATCATTTCAAATATAAATGTTAGCTGGACAAAGAATCCAGCTTTCAAGATTCACCAACATCCATCTTTCCATATTCGTCAACATCTAGCAATCCAGATTCAGCAACATCCAAAGTTTTCCCAAACCAGCAGTTGAGGGTTTCGTTTGGGGCATTAATTCCTTTGACCAACCTGAAAATTCCCTAATTGAATGCTGCCCTTGCTGCATACCTGTAACAACCACTGCAATACCTTCCTTCCTTGTATATGATTTTCAATAACTTCTGCCATTTTTTATCTCTATCCCCCAATTCTGATGGTAGCCCCACAGCTGCACAGAAAAATCTGTAATCCAATGTATGTTTTGATCATAAACACAGATTCCCATTGATCTCAATATCTTTTCTTTTTTGGGTGGATCTGTTTATATATCATAAGCAGGAGCAGGAGATGAAAATGAAGATAGTGGGTAGTAGCAGATGTATACGAATCATCTACTTGTGGGTGTTTTTCCTCTCCCATTTTCATTCTTCAGCATGTGTGGCGGTTATCCAAGAGGAACATTACCCTTTGGGGGGATCTCTTTGGCCTCATAAGGAAAAATCAAATTGAAATAGTCGTGGAACCTAGGCATAGCTTTTAACAACCATGCTGAAATGTATTATCTTTTCCAAGCATCGTCCTGGCTTGATTTTAATAGGTGACTCTAATAACTCCTTCCATTACCTTGCTATGGAAACTTTCGCTTTGGACTCATGCTTTGCCATATTTACAAAATATTTTTGAGTTCACTTGCTTGGATTCCTCACACTCAAGTCAAACATTTTTTAAGAGACCTGAACAGGGAAATAGACAAGTTGGCAAATCTATCCTTATCACTCCCTTCTGGAACTGAGGGTAAACAGAACCCTACAGGAAGCAATGCTACCTTAAAAATATGACAATGAATTTCAATTCAAATTTTTTTATTATAAGACTATTTGCATGCCATGAACGCTGCATTACAAAGGCATAAAGGATGCATGTGGATGTCGTTATAATAAACATTCTCTCTACACAGCAATTACAAATTTAAAATACGAGTATTAACATGCAACATCTTTAGTCTCAAGTGCAGTAGTTACAAGCAGTGCGATAGGGAGGCACTCAAGGTAGTGAGCACAAAATCTCTTTTGTATTCTCAGCCCAATCTACCCCAGCTGAATTTCCTGATCTTATTCAGGTAGTTGTTGATGAAAATTTGATCATTATAGATGATTGGCAGTCAATGCTTGTTATATTTTGATGCCATCTAAATGTTACGTTGCTAATGGAATTTTCTATGGATTGTATCCATATGGTTTTTTTGGAACTTAGTATTAGGGTTGATGCACAGCTTCTCTGGCCATACTAGTGTACTCTTAAAACCCTTTGCAATATTCTCCATGGAACTTATGGATGTATCTTATCTGCGCTTTGACACATTTTTGGCTAATATAATATGCCTTGTTATTGTTAAAAAAAAAAAATTGATCTTAGAGGTTACATGCAATATTTTTGCGGTTCTAGCTAGATTTGTCTTCTTGTTTTTAGTATTTTGCCTCAGTGGTCCTCTTTAGTTTAAATTTGCAAATATTCAAACAAGTGAGAAGAATCATCTGATTTTTGAGAGATTCTTCATTACCTTCATCTGAATTCTTGTAAATTATTCTCTTAAATGATGATAATTTCTTTGTTTTCATTTTAGTTCTTGCAATTCACCTCTTAGCATGCATTTTTAATAATTCAATGCTTATTTTATTTGCCTTTATATATATATATAGTGGATAGGATTTCATCGATGAATCATACAAGGGACAGGAATTGATGGTTGTTTATGCACATGGCAACAGGAGAAGCACAATATGAAGTTAAGGTCCAAAATTGCTGGAATTGATTAAGTTTGTTATTATGAAAGCTAAGCAAAGGTGATGAATCTACTCTACCTTGAACAACAACCATGTTAGTATGTGCTTTTGTAGAGTCATATCGAGATACCTTCTTCAGTTTTACATAGGTTATTTAGTTTTATATGTGGGAGTTTTTTTTCTGAGATCATTAATTATCCAAGGCATTGGTCTCACAGCTAAATCTCCCAATTGTAAAGATTTTGGCTCAATAGTATTTTGTGAAAGATGTTGAACTCATTGAAACCTACTCAAGCAAAGGAAAATACTCATTTTTTCTCAATATTTTACTCTCATTTTGGTCTCAATTTAAAATATATGTCTGTGTCTGTGCATTTGTATGTCAGAGGGAGGGGGTGTTTGTATTGGTTTACACAAGTGAATCTTGAACAAACATATCATTAACGCTTGATTAATCTGAGTAAATAGAGAGTTGTCTGTGAACAAAAACGTGCCCTTCATATATCAAAAGAACATCACCCAAGAGTTTTGTGAAATTTGTAGCTATTGGTATTGTGATTCCTCTACAATCTTCAGTGGCAGCCATGTAACTTATAATGAATAAAGATGTATTTTTTCAATGTCATCAAAGTTTACCCTCCTTGACATCTTACCCAAGTTGTCTTGTGGTCATCCTCTTGGTTGGTACAATATTTCACAGACCTTGGAGTACCATGAAGTAGAAACTCTAGTATTTATCATGACAATTTTCCTTGGGCCTCTCTTGTGCTTGGTGTATTGTTTGAAGGGTATTTCGAAAGAGCAGTGGCTCACAGATTCAAGAGTATCCTGATGGACTGGAAGGATTTCCTAGGGACTGTCTTAGTGATCTGTTTTTTTATAGCTTTCATGAAAGGGCAATGTCTCATAGACAAGTATCCCCATTTTTTTCTTTTTCTCTTTGGTAGAAGGCAGTAATAAAACAAGCTTCAGGTATCTTCTATTTATCCCTTCACAATTTTTATTTTGGATCTAGATAGCTCCTAATGCCCAAATAAAGTGCATTAGTTTCTCATATAAGAAGAATGCGGAGAATAGAATGTCACAACATATTTAGAACATCCATCAAGCTAAAATAATAAGTTATGACTATGCAACGTGAATATTGCTGGAGCTCATATAGTCAAATTGCATTGGCAGTTTCCAAAGAGCTCATATCACTTTTGAAGTGGTGAGAGTAGTTGGATTTTATTGATGCTTTCTTTAGATTTTAGGTATTTGACATCAAACAATAGAAATGCTTTTCTAGGACCTGCACTCCCACTCCCATTATGTATTGTTTCAATTGTGTATTTTTTCCTGCGAAAATAAACCCGTATTTTCATTCATAAAAAAATAAAATACATTTGTATATACACATTTTTATGTCTATTCTTCAAGGATGAGCCCCGACCTTTGTGTGGCAAAAACTATCAAAAAATTTAGCAGTTATCTATATACCTGAAGCATACAATCAGTGCTAACATATCAAAAAGCATACATGAATACAAGTTCATTTTTGTACAGTATTTGAATCATGTGGGTTTATACAAATTCTGTTATATAAACATACAAAAAGGGTTTCCTGCATGTGATAACCACCTAAAGCACCAACATGGGAGATTTTTCTCCAGCTTAGCCAATAACCGCTGCTAGTCGACTCTGTCATAACAATTTGGGTTTTCTGAAGAATATCTCCTTCAGAATTTTCATTCTTCAGTAGTAGTGGTGATTAGCCAAGAAGCTAGACCACACAAAGTTCTCAAGAAGCTAGACCACCGTGCCATCATTGTCTCTTCAGAATGCACAATGGGATAAATTTTCTAGACCTTTTAATCAAACTGAAAAGGAAAATTCGTCCTTAAATGTTAAATACTTTGAACATTGCCTTGAATTTGGTTATTCAATTTGCATTGAATTGTGAAAGGCATTGAAAATGAAGGATGAAACCAAATTTTCTGTGTAGGATGAAACCAAATATGGACGAAGACGATCCCCAATCAACTTTCCGAAACCTCCCTACATAGAAAAACTCTGATAGCAATAAATAATAGTTTCCATTCAAGTGTACAGGCCTTAATTGATAGCAAACGTTGTGCACATTAAATACAATATCAAGCTAGAACATTTGATATGGCATGACTCCAAAACGTACATTAATGGATACTTATTTAAGTGCTTGTTGTGGAGGGCTTGACTGGTGTTTTTCCTTCATTGTATTGATCCTCTAGCTTCGATGTCCTTTTCCATTATAAATTATTGACATGATGCTCAACGTTGACCTATCTAGATCCTTGCTTGCAGTAATGAGTGAGGTTGGTGTTGGACTGTCCATTCACTTAATTTGTTTTCCGTTTCTTATGTTGCAGCCATATTAAAGAAATCATTTCGTTGGTTAAAGCTTATAATAGTAGCATAGCCACACAGGTTACATAACAATACTTGTAAAATAATGCAAATGAATTTGATAAACTAGAGAAGCCATGGATGGCTTACATGATCTCAAATAATTTAAAGGGCTAGGCATATTGGATTGCTTTGCATTGGCATGCTTGTTGATTGTTGCATACAAACTAGGTGAGTTTTGAGATTGATAACACATAATTGTAATCTTAATCTCAATACTTTCATTTTCAATAGGGCAATAGATATACCTCTGTTGTTGGGTTGGCAATTTTGAAAACCTTACTACTTTGGACTTTTCCACTATCACGGTTATTAGGTCATGAGGAAAAATGTGATGGGATTATCTTGGTTAATTTCAAGTTACCTAAGTTTTAAAACCAATTTCAAAGAACTCTGTTTCACCAGACTGTAAGACAATGCGAAAGTAGGTTAATTGACCAACTATGAAAGTCTAAGAATTATCTCAGGCTTTTTATCATCTTGTGCTATTGTCAATCTAAAATTGTCTGGTCTAAGTTGAAGTCTGAAGTTCAAGGGTAAATGAGCCTTAGTCCGAAAGGATCCTCATCTGAGGTATGAAATGTCATCACAAGATCTGAGGTAAGGAGATCTTGTCAAAACCTTGTTGAAGTTCTCCTTTTTGTGTGACATTCAATACGATGATCGATATACAAATATTTGAATATGACACCTTTTTTCGAGTCTCATATTTTCTATGTATATCTCTGCATCTTTGAAAACATACGTGTTATTTATGTGGACGGTAGAGTCAATGTGGCTTATATATATAAAGTTAAGCACTGATAGAAAGTAAACTTTGGGAATCCAAACTTATGGGGGTCAAAATTAAAGTGTTTTGTGGACTATTTTCATCATTCGAGCTGCAGTGAGGTATGGTCACTTGGTTATGTTACAAAGATAAAGGAAGCCTGTCACTTTGAATCATAGATTGTGTATATGCTTTTAAGTTTTGGATTGAAGTAGCCTAGGAAATATGCTGTATGGCTGTAAGCTCGACTTTAGAAATTTTTAAGGTCTTTTTTGTTGTCTCATAGTGCATTTTCATCTCTTGTAGTAAGCAAGGTTTCTTGCATAAACTAGTTGTTAATGCGTCAAAATTTCAAAGTTTTTGTGGCAAGAGATATTTGACCATTTTTTTCTCTTGCGGGAAAGTCTTGGCTCCTTGTGATTTATGAGGAAGTTCATTACCAAGAATATTGATCCTATGGGAAGTAAAATATAAGGCCATGAGAAGCATCTGAACCCAAGTTGCTCGGTCCAAGCATAAGATGTTTCTATAGGTCCCTTGGGGCGAAAAATACCCACACCCTCCACCTCTTCGCACTTGCCAACCCTACATTATTCTTTGAGGCACCATCAAAACAAAGAATAAGATGGGACTAAACAGATAGCCATTGATCAAACTCCTTCTAGGGGAGGGGTAGCTACTAATGTTCTTTGCAATCCAAAGTCTTGAAAGAAGAAGAGGATGGGATTGAAGCTTGAAGGCAGAATTATGATAGCAAAGTCTCTTCCCTAGGATCCATTATTTGAGATGGAATGTTAAACAATGGATTTTTCAAGCTGATATTCTAAAAGAATAAAGAGAATACTTGTAGCAATGGAGTGGGGTTGGGATCAGCCTTCATGAAAATTTCTCGATTTTTTGCTAACCATACTTTCCAAAAAATAGATTTTGGTAGAGTCATCCATAATTGTTTGCGATAAGTCTTGCTTTAAAGTTTCTAGCATAATGTTTATCCCAAGAATAAAAACTTATAAACAGAATTCGGCCATACCACTCTCTCTACCAAGGGTTGCAAGTCGAGGTCCCATACAAACATTGTGAAATTGCATTCAGGGAATAGGTGTTGAATGAGGTGCATGTATTGCGGGATATAAAGACAAAAGGGATTGAATTTAATTGGGTTGGGAGCTTTCTGTTATCGTACTTAAATTCTAGTTGGATGACTAAGTGATCTGATCCTCCATATGATTTTGTTATTGATTTGCAGTTGCCCACTAAGAAGGGTAAGTTATCCTTCACTAAGAATCCGTCTGGGCATTTGCCCACTCATTCTTGTTTTATGTTATTGTTTGTGTAGGTAGGATTAGGCATGTTGGGTTCCACATCCTCTAAGGCAGTGTCTTTGCAAAATGATCAGAAAAATTTGAAATTGGATCATTCCTTTCCTTAAGTCCCATTTCTTGAGTATCAAATTTAGATCTCCCCTAATTACCAGAGAGGGCGAGTCAAGTAATCCTCTGAGCTTAAGCCCCTAAAAAAGTTGTTGTGGGTACACTTGAGGCCCATAAGCATTTAATAGGTTCAAGGGTCAGTGCAGTTCCCCAAAGAAAGTGGTTATCAACATTGTGTTGTCTGATTTTAGATTACTAACTAGGTCGAACTCTGGTTTTCATCTTACCACCAATTTGCTAGAAAGGCCTTGTGCATTGGAACAATCAAATTTCCAGTCCTTTTTATGAATCACAGTCTCTTGAATGAAAATGATCAAAATTTTGTGAACACAATGAATATTTGTAATGTACCCAACAATAGACTTCACTGCTTGAGCTCTGTCAGCAGTGGGTCACCCTTGAGCTGGGTCTATGACTTCACAAAGGCAAAGGCTTAACCAAAGCTTGCTATGGTTACCTAATCAGTACCAAAAATGGTCAGGGCCTAGGTACGAAATCCGACAATACTCCAACCTACAGTCCCTTGTTCCCCATCAGCCTGCACAACAATTTCAGACTACCCTATATGTTCGCTGACAAACTTTGTGGTTCTGGTGATTATCTGATATGTCTTTTCTGTATGTGGTTGCAAGAAAACATATGGAGGCAAAATATTTTTGTCAAAAATATCTATTTTGTAAAACCCAGGTCATATGAATTTACACATTTGTGGATATCCTTATAGACTGGTTCACAAGTCTCAATATAGAGCCTTTAAAGTCATTCCCATTTAGTCATCTAAAAATAGATGCAATGGATGCCTAAAAACAAGCAAGAACACTTTTCAAACCATGCATGTTCCATCTATTTGATAAGACAATGGTTGCTTCTGCTGATGTATTTGCCACAAAGAAACAAAGCTACTGTCCTAAGCTCATCTGCATAATACTTAGTCACGACTCATTAGCAGGAAGTAAGATCCCAACAAGGGAAACCTTGCATCCAAGGATTTGAGACCTGCTCCATCCAAAACTTAGACAAGGTATGCCAAGGATATTACAGGCACACTGTGAGCCATATCATCAAGACAAAATGTCTGTAGGTTGTGACTATCAAATATCCAGGCACATGAGGATATAATCACAAACATGCCATTCTGGATAAGAATTGGTTAGTTCCACACACAAGATCATTTGTCAATAGTTGAAGTCTCATGACCAAAATTTTGTATTAAGAGATAGAATAGGCCAATTTTAGTTTTATTAGAGTTGGATACCATACAACAAGCACCGCACAGAGAAAACCATATACAGGAGGGTGAAAAAACCTGAAGGGAACAAAATTATCACAGGCCAAGGGTAGCTCATTGTATACATATGTATACAAGTATATTATTGGCTCTTTCTTACATAGATGAGCCTCAATGACTGATTTACTCTTCATAAAGCCAGAAAGTTTATTAGATTTTTTCACTGGAAAACTAGGAATCAAATGTGCATGGTTCTTATAACTTTCAACTGCTTGAAGTCATTGTATAACAGTGTGTAGATAAAACTGCATGATAGCCACAAAGAAAATATGATGCAAGAACCAAACCTCTTAATTGGACTGGAAAAATGGATATATAGGCATTGAAGTAAAAACTGATCATTTAACACCATGCTACCCAATGAAATATTAATGATCTTCCACAATGGACAATTTCGGAACAACAGGCTCCCTACGGTTTATGTCACCAATGCCAAATGTAATCGTGCATTGATTCGATCATTGTGCCTTCTTGTGGCATTAGAAATAGCTACATAACCAAGATTTTCCACCTCCTTTGAAACTTCCCTCTTGTTCACAAAGGTATAGTGCTCTTCTTGTCACCCTCCAACAACTTCCTTCTTTTTCACAGGGGTATAGTGTTGAAGCGACACCCTAGTGTACCAATATTGTTGTGGCCTCATGAGTTTTGTATTTGGATCATAAACTGACTCCTTCCAATGAGCGAGATAACCAGCCATTAGTGGAATGGAAAAGGATGCTAAAGGATGCCACAGAGTAGCTAAAGGATACCACATAGTAGCTAAAGGAAGCTTCCTTGGCCTTTAGACACCTTTGAACTAGTCCATGTCCCTAACCCATATGTAATTTGTATCACATGCAAAATAATTAGTTATAATGGAGACCATTATGATAGTGGATAAGTGGACCATGTTTTCTGGCATGTGTGATGCCACATAAGCATGATGTTGTTATTAAGTAAAAAAGGCCAAGGTTGTGAAAGGCCATGACTTCTTGCTCCAATCCCAAAATTGAGCAAGAGTACAATCATTACAAACCTCCATATGAGCCTAATAGCCTAGATGTGGCATTAGAGTTAAATATGATTGAGTGGAGAAGTAGATTACTGGACTAGCCTAACAGCATTTATAAGATGAGATATGTTATAGATAATTATATCTATATTGAATTTAATAATTAAAGGCTAAGTTTTAGTTAATTATATTAATAAGTCAATTAAGGTAGATTAGAATGACCTATCATTGGTTGGATTTTAAAACATATAGAAAGTTGCATGCGATGTGAGTGTTATGTTATTGATCAAAAGAGTGTGTGGTGTATATATTTTTATTATTGAAAAATATATATGTGAACACGGTCTTTAATTTATCTCTTATAACGATGCAAGTGATTACGTTTATGTTATGAGCGTGGGGAATTAGATGATAAATTTAATAGTTATTAAATTTATTCTATTAATTCATATGTGGGTTTCGACAAACATCCTTTTTAGATACAACACAGGAAGAGCGATGTTTCATTTTTCTTTAAATATTTTTAAACTTTTGTCGAAAGAGCGACGCTCCATTTTACGTCGGAAGACCGACGCTTAACTTTTTTTAAATATTTTTTGTTAGAAGATTAAATATTACGGAGCAATGCAACACATAAAATATGCAGAAAATACAAGCACACAAAACACATAAAACCAGAGAGACACAGATATACGTGGTTCACCCAGTTTGGGCTACGTCCACCCCGAACAGCCAATCCTTCCTTTCTATTATCGTGAAAATGAAGGATAAACCTCAGTAGATCCATTATCCTCTCTTCTCTCTCACGGTCTCCCTATCTATTTCCCGCTCAAAGAATACACACATAATACACAGCCGCAATACAATACCCTCATATAAAGAGAGGGGTTTCCTTCTAGGGAAAAAAAACCTAAACTAAACATAACTTCCCCGATCGAGATCATCACTTTAATGAATGGCCCAGTTAATGAAATTACTAACCTACTTTTACAAAGCAATTTTACATCTTTTAACCGAGTGGCGCCCCGAGCCACGGGGGGAGAAATCATAAAGTGTTGCCACCCCACAGACCCAAACGACGATTAATTTACGAGCGGCGTTGCGCCCCCCATTAGTACGGGGGTCCAATGTTGTGATACAAAGTAAACAAGATAATCAAGCTCCACACCCAACAATCTCCCACTTGGAGACTGATTGTAGCAACTCCATCGCTGCTTCATTTGCTGGATAATGACTCCTCTTTGGACCTGGCTTTTCTTCATCTTCATTATCATCCTTGAAGACCAATTGAAACTGAGCACGTTCTCAGTTTCTCCCTGGTTACGACTTTTGTTAGCATATCTGCAGGATTCTGGCTAGTGTGTATCTTTTCCAGCTTCAACTCTCCATCTTCCAATACTGACCATATGAAATGGTACTTGAGATGTATGTGTTTAGTCCTGGAATGAAATGATGAGTTCTTTGCAAGATGAATGGCACTTTGGCTATCACTGTATAGCATGCCCATATCATGCTTCTTACCCAATTCATCCATAAACCTTTGTAACCGAATCATTTCTTTACTAGCCTCTGTAGCAGCAACATACTCTGCTTCTGTTGTTGAAAGTGCAACAACACTTTGGATTTTTGAAACCCAACTAACAGTTGTTCCACCTACAGTAAATACATATCCTGTAGTGCTCCTCCTGTTATCTCTGTCACCTGCCATATCTGCATCAACATATCCCTGTAGAGCAATGTTTGAACCACCAAAGCATAATGCTTGATTTGTGGTACCTCTCAAATATCTGAGAATCCATTTTACTACCATCCAATGTTCTTTTCCTAGATTGTTCATGTACCTGCTTACAACTCCCACTGCATGTGCAATATCAGGCCTTGTGCAAACCATTGCATACATTAAGCTTCCAACTGCTGATGCATATGGAAATTTAGACATATATTCCATTTCTTCATGGGTCTTGGGGCACATCTCCTTACTAAGTTTGAAATGGCTAGCAAAAGGTGTACTAACTGGTTTTTCATTCTGCATATTAAATCTTTTCAACACCTTTTCTATGTACTCATTCTGAGACAGTGTTAATTTGCGATTTTTCTTGTCTCTAGTTATCCTCATACCAAGGATTTTTTTTGCAGCTCCCAAATCCTTCATTGCAAACGAATTTGCCAATTTTCTTTTGAGCACATTTATTTCCTGCATGTTAGATCCTGCAACAAGCATGTCATCTACATACAATAACAATATAATATAGCTTCCATCATTTTTCCTTTTTAGATAAACACAATGATCAGAGTGACATCTAGTATAACCTTGTTGAGACATAAACTTGTCAAATTTTAGATACCACTGCCTTGGAGCCTGTTTTAAGCCATACAAGCTCTTCTTTAACCTACACACCAATTTTTCTTTCCCTTTTACCTCATATCCTTCTGGTTGCTGCATGTATATCTCTTCCTCCAAATCTCCATGGAGAAATGTTGTCTTTACATCTAACTTTTCAAGATGTAAATCTTCCGCTGCTACAAGACTTAAAATAGTTCTGATTGAATTCATCTTAACAACAGGAGAAAATATTTCATCAAAATCAATACCTTTCTTCTGTGCAAAACCCTTCACCACAAGTCTAGCTTTGTACCTCTGTTTTCCTCCATCTTCTTCCTTCAGCCTGTAAACCCATTTATTCTGCAATGTAGTTTTACCTGCAGGCAACCTGACTAAGTCCCAAGTCTGGTTATGCATTAAGGAGTCCATCTCTTCTTCCATGGCTAGCTCCCACTTCTTCTTGCTTTCAACTTGCATTGCTTCTTCATAACATTCAGGTTCACCAGAATCAGTCAGCAATAAATAATATAATGAAGGAGAGTATCGTTCAGGGGGTCTACTTATCCTGGTAGATCTTCTAACACCACTTTCAGGTGTTTGAGGTGCCTGTTGCTGTTGTGGTAGTTGCTGTTGCTGTGGTTGTTGATTATTATTATTTTCAGGCACCTTTACTTTTTCAGATATTTCATCCAGAACTGCGTATTCCTTGCTTTCTTTTTCCTGTTTCTTTTCCTGCAACTGATTCTTATACAAGACCTTTTCATTAAATATTACATCTCTGCTCCTAATGATTTTGTGATTTTCATAATCATATAAGCGATAACCAAAATCATTAGCACCATATCCAATAAAGGTACATTTCTTTGATTTTGCCTCAAGCTTTGTTCTGTTTTCTTTGTTAATATGGACAAAGGCCTCACAACCAAAAGGCTTTAAAAAAGAGTAGTTTACCTTTTTACCTGTCCATGCTTCCTCTGGAATACCACCATCCAAGGAACTTGAAGGCCCTCTGTTTATTAGATAAAACAATTATCTAACTATCTTAAAGAAAATTGTCAAGATCTTAATCTGCATCAAGTCATTCACCTTATGGAACACCAGATTGTTCTATTCATCCTTTCTAACACACCATTTCCCTGTGGTGTTCTTGGAACTGTATTCTCTCTATGAATTCCATGCTTTGAACAATACCTATCAAACTCTTTCCTGCAATATTCACCTCCATTCATCGTCTAAGGCACTTGACTACCAAATCTTTCCATCTCTTGAAGTATCAAATACATCAGTTGTGCTTTTGTGCTAAGATATAACAATCCCAAGTTTTTCAGTTGCATCATCAATAAAAGTAACATAATATGAGAGTCATAGAGAGATGATACCTAGCGATCTATACATCTATATGTAGATGCTCCTGAGCACATCCTTCCTTTATGGAACCAACTCTGAGAAATACGACTCTCTTTTGTTTTCATAAATGCAATTTCCATGAGAAATCCAAATCAACATTCTTCAAACACAGC